>JABXWE010043180.1:0-17957 GCA_014611495.1 Limonius californicus | reverse complement strand
TACAAACAACCACGATATTCACATGTGTCTAAAAGTCGAAAAATCGAACTTTTGTTTGTAACTCGAAAACAAAAGACGATAGCAAATTTTTGTTTCCGCTAGTGAATTTGTCTCAAAAAAAGAGATCGAGAACGTGCCTTCCATTTTTTTGTATCTCCTATAATTACCGAGTTACCCTATACAAACATCGAAATTTGCCCACCCTGTACCATCTGTCCACAGTATTGTTCGTAATCTGTGATACAGCAAAATTTGTTCTTAATGGATTCCTCGTCTCTTGTCTAATGAACAAAAATGCTTGCGAATGGGCTTATCTCTGCAACATCTCACAGACTACAGGCTAAATGGTGATGCCTTTCTTCTGTCAATAGTTGCTTGTGCGATTTTCATATTATTGGACCGCTGAAAAAGTCGTTAAAAGGTCGGCATTTTGAGTCTGACGCAGAAGTACAGATAACTGTAGAAAGCTTCTTCAATCAGCAGCCACCAGAATGCTATGAACAGGGTATACGTCGGTTAGTAAAACAATGGGATAGGTGCCTTAACTGTGACGGTAATTACCTGTAATTAATTTGTTGAATATATTTTTTATAAAACAATTAAAGATGGGTTTCAACTGAACACGCCTCATAATATAGATATCAATCTTATTGCCGCTTTTAATACTTTAGATCCAAAAATAAGAATGTTTAAGGTATAAGAAATGCGCCGCAAAAACCTGTTACTGTTTTATGATTTTTATAGTATAATTTCTTGCACTCGCGGTGTCATTCGAACCCAGAAAAATTAAGAACACAACGCCTGGAAATTAAGCAATATGCATTCAAAATTTAAGGTAATTGTGGGTTCGTAGTTATCGTTTTTTTCTTTAAATTATTATTCCAAAATATTTGGTAAAGTCTCTACTCTACATGGATTGTTCCTACAACCGTTTTATGTATTAATATTTTATTTAACACATTATCGGCCACCCTGAAATTTTCTTAAAAAATCTGTAATGTTGTAATAAACATTCATAAACAGATTTTCGTTTTGTCCAATATTAAGCGACTAAAATTAGAAATACGTATATCTGTCGGGCGAACAATAAGATATTGCAAAAATGCAAAAATACAGCAAATTTTAAGAATTTGTTGATTAAAATTTTGATCCTGTCAAGTCGTGACGCACATCTTTGTGATGTTCTATGGGGGAAACATCATACTCTTGTCTCTACTAAATTGCCGTCGCGTGTGCTGTTATACCACCTCACACGTTTCAAAGCAAGCAAGCAAGCAATACGCTATAACGACTCTAAATAGATATTATTTATTATGTATATATTAGTTGATTAATCGGGCCTTCGATCATTTTTAAATAATTAATTATTGGGTTTTCGTTTTATGATCAAATTAATCGATTATAAGATTAATAGATTATTCGATCGAAGTTCTAATTATCCGATTAATCAATTATCTGATTAATTGAGAACATAATCAATCAATTGTCTGATTAATTAATATTTTAGTTGTTTGTTTAAAATTATTAATGCAATTATATATCCGCCTCCACACTGCGTAAGCGGTGCAAACGAGGATCACGATAGTGAATAAACGAATGTAATTGGTAATTTTTTTACAATGATTTTGTTCCATTTGACGATATTAACCTTGTCAAATATACGATTATGGATAATTTGCAATTCAGCAAAATAAGAGACTGTTCAAGCAAAAAAAAATAACAGTATGATACTATTGCTTCTCTTCAGTTAAACGTTGAAGAAGCATAACAACGGTCTTGAAATAATATATTAAACAAAAAACTTCACTATTAAAAGCACCTAACGCAAGATTCATATTAGTAAGAGATTCATACAGAATATCCCACCCTCAAGGCACAAGGCAAAACTGTTTGTCACATAAAAGTGGTTATTGGTAGGAAAATTGCCCGAGTCCCAACCACGAGCGAAGTTAGCTAGGGGCATAGAGCAATTTATTGCTCTATGCTAGGGGCAACAAACGCGTATATAAGACAAGCTTGGAACATTTTCAGTACTGTGTTTGCACGATGGTATTTGGTAAGAGAATCGATCAAACAGCCACAAGTAAATTAATCATTTAATAAGAATTCGAGTAAGCCTTATTAAAAAATAGATCACTATACAGTCCCGAATTAAGATGTTAGTGCGCCTAGGACAATAAAGTTGAATGTGGGCCCTTATAATCCCTAATTAGTAAACATCGGTGATACTTAAATTTAAATTCTTTAAAAATGGCCAAAAATTCCCAGTTGTTATAAAAAAACACAAACTATGTAAAATAAGTAGTGTAAGTAGTAGGTATATTATTAATTAAAGCTTATTGTGGCTAACGAAGAAACATAAACGTTTTAAAAGAAAACAGAAACCATTAAAACACTAAACGGAAACTTTCCTGCATAAAAGATGCATCTAAACTATTAACGATATCCCTTTCAATTAAATGGGTAGGTTAACTGTGTGTTCTTCAGGTAAGGTGCATCTTAAATTATTTTTTACTCTATAAAGCACAATTACCTCTCACCCCACGCACTAGTCGCTGCTACTGGCAGAAAAGAATCTTAAAATAACGTTCATGTTTTGATTACTTTTAACACTTCGCAAGATTTAATTTCGCTAGCAGAGATGATTGGAAGAAATCTTAGGAACTTCTCAGCCCTAGCGGCTTGTCCAGCCCACAGAACGCTCACGGACAAAAAAGAAAGAATTAAAACAGTTGTATATGGAAGGTCAAATTATCTATAGCTTTGAGGTCACACTCTACAGTATTCCAGGCAGAGATATTTGCAATCTTGACCTGTTCCAAAGCGAACCTGAAAACTCATCACATTTATATACGCACCTGCCGCTAGGCAACATTGAAAACTTTTAGCTCCCCCAAGATCAGCTGCATGTTGGTACTAGAAAACAGTGATAAGACTTAGTTTGTGCAATTGGGTCAAATTGCTGTGGGTCCTAGATCACAGCAATATCGGGTTTGGAGGTGTTATTGATGAGACCGAAGCCGATTCTAGGACTCCTTCACTAAGCAGGAAATCAAGAGCCGGACGGATGCTATGTCTCCACATTCTGGGTATTACAGGGAGGATTGCGGTAAGACAAAATCCTCATGAAAAGACTTTCGCCTGACGCAATCTAACCGCTTCTTCAAAGGAACAGGAGAAGCAATCGCATGATAACTCGCCTGCTTACGGGACGCGGTCGTCTACAAAAGCCTGAATTTATAACCGGAGAAATACTTAAGAAGCTGCCTAGGAAAGTATTAGTAAAACTTTCCCACCTGATAAATGTAGCATTCTACTTGAAACATGTGCCGAACGTTGAAAAATGGCCCAGGTAATCATGATTGCCAAATCGGGAAAACTTCCTAACGAAGTCTCATCGTACAGACACATTTCGCGACTCCCAATAATGTCAAAATTATTTAAGAAACTGCTCTTGAAGCGACCAAAACCAATTATTGAAAGCAAGAATCTAATTCCTGCTCACCAGTTTCACATTCGACGATCGATCAAATACACCGAATATCGGACACTATTGAAAAGGCGTACGGAGAAAAGAAAATCTGCTCAGCCATATTTCTAGACGTAGCCCAGACTTTTGATAAAGTCTGGCACGAAGGGCTAATGTATAAACTAAAGAGCCTAACCCAACAACAATGCATAGAATCGCTTTGTTCCACTATTGGTAATAAAGCACCATCAGAAAAGACTGTTTACAATTGGTTTGCACAATTTCGTCGTGGTCGTGCGTCCATTAGTGATGAATTTCGTGAAGGACGACCAACATCGGTTGTTATTCCAAAAAACATCGATGCTATGCGCAAAATGGTTGAAGAAGATCGGCATGGGACTTACAGTGAGATATAGGCATCGTTAGGCATATCGAAGACTGCAGTACATTCGATTTTGCATCAACTGTGAAAAAGATCTGTTCCCGATGAATTCCGCATAATTTGACCGAAGATCAATAAAAAGACTTGTCTTATTTGGTATAAGAAACTGCGCAAAAAATTCGACCAAGGAACTGCAAAATCCGTATGCAACATCGTAGCAGGTAACGAAACTAGGATATATTCGCATGAATCGGAAACTAAGCAACAATCCACTGTTTGGGTGTTTCAAAATGAACCTGATCCCACAGAAGTTGTTCGTTCACGAAGCACTTCCAAGAAAATGATCGCTTGTGTCTTCGGTTGTACTGAATATGTGACAACTATTCCTTAAGAGGATCGAAGAACAGTTAACCCTGAATGGTATACAACAATTTGTTTGCAAGAAATCATCGACGAAATCAGGAAAAACAACCGAAAACATCGCATCATTCTTCATCATGAGAATGCCAGCTCTCACACAGCACATCAAACAATTGATTATTTGAAGGAGAAAAACATCGAATTAATGTCTCATTGCCCGAATTCGCCTGATTTATCGCCTAACGACTTCTTTGTGTTCTCGAATGTCAAACAAAAAATGCGTAGACAGCGATGTTCATCACCTCAACAAGCTGTTGAAGGCTTCAGAAACCATGTTTAAGAGATACTTCAGAGTGGTGGAAAAACAATTTCGAGAATTGGATTGAACGTATGCAAAAGTGTGTTAAAAGCGAATATTTTGAAAAGCAATAAAACAGTATGTTCCAAAAAAATATTTTCCTTTCTAATTTTTTAAAAATTTAAAAGGCTGTCCTCGTAAATACTCGACTATGGGAATCTGCGAAAAACTCAGAATTTCATGTGCTGTAGAAAGAAGGTAATTAGCAATGATATTATGATACAATGATTACAAACAAACAGTTGAAGGTTTTTGTAAAAACTTAAAAGGCTGGCCTCGTACTTGATTACGCCGACTTGTACAGAAGACTCAAAAGCGTTAAATCTTTTGAGCTTGTGTAGTGTATACTTAGTAGTATAGTGCTAAATCAGAGCATAGTGATCCTGTGCGTAATACGTCAAGCTTGTGTTTCATCTTAAGTACTAAGAGATACCAATGGGGAAATCTTAGGTAAGTATCTAGTTTTAAGAAACTCAGATAAAATTGTAGGTTAGTCGATTACGACTAGTAACAATAAACTTATAAAAAAAATGAATTAGTTTTTTAAATAATCTACAGAAGCACTTACACACATTGGGAATCAACAACGATCGTATATGTGTAAAGTGTGAAAATGAGGAAGAAAGCTTTATTCATATTCTATGTGGTTGCACCAGATTTCTGGCACTGAAATTCAATCAGCAAGGCGTTGGCTTCGTGCAAGGCATCCACCTTTTTGAAGATACCCAGTAACCTTCCTGACGGCATGCACAATGGACGACTGATTAGACTTGAGTGCTGCGAACTTTCTGGACCATCTAAGAATATGAAGAAGAAGCTTCTCTATAATTTGTTGTAGTGCATTTTTTATTTTCAAATAGCCTTCAAATGGGGCCTTTGTTGCGTCAACTCTGGTTTACCATCGAGTTTTCTACAGGCTTTGATGAACCACTTTAGCCTCACCCTCGTTTGACTGCGGGCGATTTATTATAATTCTTATCGAGTGGCTGACAAAAACATATAAATCTTATTTAAAACATGAACAATTTAGCTGCATATAATAGTATATTATTATACGAGTTTCATAACGGGCTTATTGTAGCACGCGTGGGTTTGGGGCACGACGAGCGTAGCGAGGAGTGCTCCAATGGAACAAGTGCTACAATGCCCGTTATAAAACGAGTATAATATACTATTTTATCTACTTTGAGATAGTTGTTATGTAGAAATTCAAAATTTCTGATAGAGTTTGTGGTTATGTATATTCGACATCTTACATTTGTCGTTTTATGACCAAAGTGAAAGCAAATGTCACCAATCTTAAAAACCAAAAAGTTACCAAAAACAGTTTAATAATAGCCTCAATTATTAAACTGTTTCGGTATCATAATGGACCTATTATTAAATCAAAGTAGATAATAGTATATTATTATACGAGTTTCATAACGGGCTTATTGTAGCACGCGTGGGTTTGGGGCACGACGAGCGTAGCGAGGAGTGCTCCAATGGAACAAGTGCTACAATGCCCGTTATGAAACGAGTATAATATACTATTTTATCTACTTTGAGATACTTGTTATGTAGAAATTCAAAATTTCTGATAGAGTTTGTGGTTATGTATATTCGACATCTGACATTTGTCGTTTTATGATCAAAGTGAAAGCAAATGTCACCAATCTTAAAAAACCAAAAAGTTACCAAAAACAGTTTAATAATAGAGGATTTTATTACCAAAAACAGTTTAATAATAGCCTCCATTATTAAACTGTTTTCGGTATCATAATGGACCTATTATTAAATCAAAGTAGATAATAGTATATTATTATACGAGTTTCATAACGGGCTTATTGTAGCACGCGTGGGTTTGGGGCACGACGAGCGTAGCGAGGAGTGCTCCAATGGAACAAGTGCTACAATGCCCGTTATGAAACGAGTATAATATACTATTTTATCTACTTTGAGATACTTGTTATGTAGAAATTCAAAATTTCTGATAGAGTTTGTGGTTATGTATATTCGACATCTGACATTTGCCGTTTTATGACCAAAGTGAAAGCAAATGTCACCAATCTTAAAAACCAAAAAGTTACCAAAAACAGTTTAATAATAGAGGATTTTATTACCAAAAACAGTTTAATAATAGCCTCCATTATTAAACTGTTTTCGGTATCATAATGGACCTATTATTAAATCAAAGTAGATAAACATATATTAAAGACTCTGCAGCGCATGTTCTAACCAAATTATAAAAATGCGCGGCACAAGGAACGTACCACGCCAACGCATTTAATTTTCAATGCGGTTTTGTGATTTTGTATAATTACCGAAGATATTGGTGACGTTGTGGTATAACTGACATCTGCAATTATCAGTCTTCTTCTATTGTCTATCCGAGATCGCAAGGAAGATATTCTTCCATACAACTATTTCTGGGGATTGTACTCAATGGTTTACCGGTGTCTTCTGAAGAATTTACAGTTGCCCTTCTTTGAAGTGTAGGTATGTAAATAATGCAGAGAGAGACTTTTAGCCCTCGAACATTCTAATAGCGTAGAGGTCTGGAAGAAACAAGAGCCGGTCAAGAGCGACCAAATAGGAAAGCTTAAAGGAAAAGGGATCTGACCCAAGACAGGTTTAAGATATAGTATATTTTCATTTTGGACAACTTTTACCATTACCTGTATAAACTCGTAGCATATTATTTTAGAAATGTACGATATCTTTCCCCTTTCTTCACTGTCTTTTGTTTCTATATCATTTTTTGGAGTTGAATTTTAATGTAGCTAAATAGATTTGGAATTCTTTACCTTCATTTTTTGTGGTGCTACGAAACACTAGTTCGTACTTGAATACAAACTGAATATAATGATAGCAATAACCTTCTCAACACATTTCTTCAATATTCGTCTTCTTTAAAACATTGTTGTTCGACAACATCAATTTTAAGTTAAATTGATACGTATTGATAATTATATTTAATTTGAATTTACCTGGCTGTCGGTGGGGTAACCTCTAAAGGTAACTGCGGAGACATGATATAATTGAGTGCATGGATTTTAATTTTTGCGTTAGAATTACTCCAAATCATTTCATTAACGATCATTTTTGTCATTTGAAGAGCGCATTAATAATTGACAATTTAGGACCCAGTTCTTCATTGATAAAGTTTCTTAATTTCTACGTACTACCACGTGCGTGAAATGTCTCAAAGAACAATTACCTATTAGATAACTACTAGCAAATGTATGTATACACCCCTCTTCACGAGACGGGGGTAATAATTGTAACAAATACCATACTAATATTTTCAGCGTGTTAGGTTAAATAGCCACTAATAATTTTTTCTCACAAATTTTGCGCCTGCTTTTCTATTTGCGCCGCTGGGTACTTGCCCCAATTGTTCTGTGGTTAATTCGGGCCGATATACGAGTAGTTGGACCGCATCCCGTATGTGACAAATAAGAGTGAATTTGTTTACCATATTCAGATTAGCAATACAATTTTCTAGATAATAATGCTTCCAGTAATCGGATTTTCGCATGTTTAATATTAATTATCGATTAATTGTTTATTTAATTTATTGATTATTCAGCGAGAGTATCTAAACGCGATAGAATTAGAAACAAAACAATTAGAGAGAGAATGGAAGTAGAAAACAATATAATACAAGAGATTCAGACGCAACGACTATAGCCTGGTATAGCCACGTGCAAAGAATGAACGACACACGCCTCCCGAAGAAAATCATGAAGTGGATTCCCCCGTACAGAAGAAAAAGAGGAAGATCCCGACGAAGTTGGACAGAAGGAGTACATGAAGCATTAGAAGCAAGAAATATAGATCGTGAACTATGGAGGGATCGTGACAGATGGAAGAACGCATTGGGAACCGGAAGACGGCATACACGTTAACACCGGTTAAAAAGAAGAAGAATTACTGAATTATTCGAAAGTCGATTAATTAATTATCAAATCATTTGATTATTCAATTCTTCGATATTTTATTATTCGATTAGTCGTTTATGCTGTTACTCGATGAGGTATTAAGTTCTTCTTTGATTATTCTATTATTCCATTATCCGATATTTCTATTGTTCTATGTTCGATTGCTCCATTGTTCGTGTGTTCAATTGTTACATTATCGGATTATTCGATTATTCTATTATCAGATTAAAAAATAATTTTATCATGTGATAAATAGATTATGTGTGGATAAGCGATTTGTCGATAATTTTTTGTAATAAATTTGGGAATATTTATTTCTCTAATGGCACTATGTTAGCCGTAAATATACGATACGCACATTGGCTATTGGTTTGTTCCTGTTGTGTTTACTCTTTTAATACAAAATGAACTGTCATATGACATTCATTTTTGGTTATGGTTCATATATGATTAACGATTTACGAAAAAAAAATACATGTTTGTACTCCATATTTAGACTTTCCTAAACCAATTGATATTATACACCGCGAATGCGCTGATGCATATTACTACCAATAAAAGAACAACTTCTTTATATCATTGTTACATACAGGGTGTCTCAAATCCAAATGAATTGGTGTCATTAGGGCGCTAACGACAGCGATTATTAAATGGGATTTTACATAAAAAAATGTTTCAAGCAGTAACCATCAACAATTAATATTTTTGAAAATATGTGTAAGCAATTTATAAAAATTATATAATCTCGCTGGCTTAGCAAAACAATTTATAGTGCCTGTACATAGAGGGCACTAGACTCAGCCTACACATAAAAATAATAAAATTACCGTGTAGACACCACAAGGTTATACGTTAATACGATGACTATACTCTCATGATAGTATATACTACAGTAAAACATCTATCACTGTAAAAACTAGGCTTTAAAGATCAGTGTGTGAATACATGGTGACTCACGAGAGGGTATGAGCCTACCATTCAGAAGCTAGGCAACTTAAAATCCGTATTACAACATATCTAATATTTTATTGACTGTATTATGAATCAAGATGCCTGCAGAATGAAACCACTCTCATTCGCTGACCAGAATTACGCAACCCTTGCTCTAGCCAGGACTTGGATGTGAGTCCCAAAGTTGGGTTCAACATGATGCCTAGTACTATCGGAAGGGTACGTTAAACAGTCGGTGCCAGATGTCATACTAACACCGTGACAGTCGTCAGTGGAATTGGTTCCCATAAATTTAGATGGCAAGAATGAATGCGAAAAAAAAACGGGTTTTGGCATAAGCTATGGGAGAGTAATGGTTGAAAGACCACAGGACCGATTACATCTCGTTGCAAAGAGGATTTGATTAAGTAAGTAAACCTCATTAGGTGGTTTTAAAACCAAACTCGTGATCAATCGAAATAATACAGTAAACCAAAAAAACTCGAAAAGTATTAGTATTTTATTAAAGTTGCTAATTTTGTAATTTCCATTATTGCTTTTTTCAACTAACTATAAGCGATGTTACAGCTAATTCATTACAAATTTAAGTGACCCTACTTTGAAAACCCGTCATTATTAAAATTTTTTAACCTATTAAGTATGAATTTACTGCAAAAAAGACATAAAATATTGCCAAGAACACAAATATTAAGTGAACAAAATATTAAATACCTATCTTAGTATAAATAAGTAATAATTACATGCATTTAACATACCCGACAAAAGAGAACCAACAATATTCGGTAATTTTCCGACAACCACTACCGGTTTGCCCCCCGAAAATTAAATTCTCATTCGGGGGGCCTATCCAGTTTTCCGAATGATCCTGATTATATTGTTCTTCCGCTTGTCTTTCCAATTCCTGATAAAAGTTATCATCTGAATGTTGATATTGTTCCAGGGCTTGTCTTTCTAGTTCTTCAGAAATGGAAGCGGAAATTGGTAATAGCGTATGTAATTCTTCGGAATCACGTGCGAAAAAATTTGAATGTACATTTCGAGTACCAAGAACTACTGCTGAAGCCCTTTTTTCAACACTAGTATGCTCATCGTCCTTGAAATTATTATACACTTTTATTTTTCTACAGTCTAAGGAAGATGTTGAAGCAGCAGATTTAATGAGGAACGTTTTTTCGGAAGCTGGCAATGAAAATGCATCAGAAGAACCAGCGGATGATCGGTTTGTATTTGACATAGACATGTTGGAATATGTTCCAGATAAAACATCAATATTATCTAAATGTTCGTTGGCGACTGAACTACCTTCGGGTGATCGACTTCTTCCTTCATGTTGTAGAAAACTTATTTGTGTGGTAGGATTTTTTTTAGGCTTAGATTTCGTTCCTGGACTTTGTCCTGACAAACTATCTAGAAATTGTGAAGATAAAGGTATTTGTTGATTGGAGTTAGCTCTATACAGACTTTGATTTTGAGTTCCCCATTGTTGTTGGGATAATGGCGAGGATGTAGATTGTGGTGTTACGGGTATATGATAAGATTGTAATGTAGAAGCCGTCCTTACAAAATGCGTTGGTGGTACCCATCGTTGGTTTTGTCTAGAAGGTATTGCGACCGGCGATTGTGGTGGCGGAGGAGGCGAAGGTGGAGGCGGAGGTAGAAGAAGATATGGTTGAGTAGTAAAATGTGCGACAGAATACAGAGCGGAAGGTCGACTTTGTTGGATGAACCACATGGAATGAGGTGAAGCTACATGTGGTTGATTCGAGGGATATTGCTGTCTATTAAATTGAGGAAAAACATTTCGCGAACTCATTGATGAAGCTTGATTGGACTGATAAGTATTATTAGTGTGTATATTATTGGAGAAAGTAGAACCTGTGCAGGAACTGTTTTGAAAATTACTAGGATATTGAGAATTAGAATGATAGGAATTATTACAGTAATTATGGTTGCTATTGAAACAAAGATTTCCATATGTATTTCCAGCATAAACCGTGTAATCTGGCGTATTTGCTGATTTCATCGTAGAACAAGAAACGTTGGTAGTAGTACTAACGGTATTAACTGCGCAAGAGTTAGAGTAATCAATTGTAGCTTTGGTTGGTTTTGAAGTCATGTTTGTAATATCAGCATTTACATACGTGGAATGTTTACAGGACGTAAAATTAGTTTGTGTGGATGTGTACTTTGTTTTTTCTTGACTAACTTGTGCGTAACTTTTTGTTGATGAACTAGGTGTACCCCAGTGGGATGAATGTGTAAGCCATTGTGAAGGAGAGTTTATACTTGATATATGATTTTTTGATAAAATAGGAGTCAATTTGTGAATCGGGGTTAAGGCCGTTAAAGCCGTAATCGAGGAATGTTCAGTGGAAACACAGGAACCTGTTGCCGTTTTCGCAGGTGATATACTTGGTACCGAAAGTGAAGCTTGCTCTTTTCCTACAGAAGTTATTGACGTAAGGACATCTATAGAATTCGACTGCTTTTTATCTGCTGCTAGTCCTTGTAGCACGGCCGAATACAATCTCCGTGTTGGTGCAACTTCTATTTTAGGAATATTTTCTGCAGTTTGAAAATTGTTTAACAAAGGTAAGTTTGTCATAGATTGCTTTGCTGTATTAAAAATTAAAGCCTCCAATACCCGAAGCGAATCTGCCAAACCCTGGAAAAATATTCTTTGTAGCAGTAATTCTTGGAATAACAGAACTTGAATAATTACCTGAAGATACCCAAAATCCGTTGATTTCAAATGGTGATCATCAACTGTTGGTATGATTTTATGCACTTCCTCTTTTTCGTATTGAGAATCAGACGGTTCAACATTTTCCAGCAGAAAGTAGTTTCCTAGAGGCGATTTTAGTAAATTTAGTTTTGTCTCCTTAACTATTGTTTCTGTTATGTGCCGTGAATGATCAGACCATAAATATTTCACATTATCTACAATAGGAAAAACTGAAAGTAGTTATTAAAAGCCGAACTACGAGGCATCATTAATGAAACTGCGTTTCGGTAAGTCGGCGAATAAGGAAATAAACGTATAACTTTATTATACAAGTTCTATATGGGTGAATTTTGATCGGTACCTACTATTTAAGCACTATTTTATATTTTTAGCTTAATAAGCTACATCGCATAAGTCTATCGCACCTTGTAAATGTGAGTACTTGAATTGCTTGGGCAGATTTTCTGTAAGTATTATTAATATAATAATAAATATGCGTAGGCTACCTAAATGGGACCTAGCTATCTGTGGCGTTTAGACGTTTTTATGGAACGCGCGACGTTTATTTTTATTGAACGCACCCTGTATGAACGACGTTATTTAGATTTCTGCAAATGCAGCTATACTCCGATTCTTCACACTGTTACGTGCGGGGAACAAGACGGAAGTCAGGTTCCAGCTCTCGACCTGAGTGTTACGCAGATTTAAAATTACCCTCGGGCGTCCGAATCAGTATAATTTACCAATAAGTAATTACTTCCGCTTTGTGCGGTACCATTCCCGAAAAAGGGGAGTGTTCGGTTTCCCAAAAATTCTAAAAATATCGTTTAAAGTACCAATTTGGAAAATTTTGTCTTATGACGCAATATTGAAATATCTGACGAAATCAAGCGGTTTCGAGGGAAGCAACTTTAAAAACTACAACCAGAGACTGACTCAAGCTTTACACCCTCCTTGAAGGGCCAATTTTTCACCGAAAAAGGTAAATTTGCAAAACCTATGTTAGCTACGCTTCAGCTATTCTATTCAGCTTACCGAGACCCCCTGAGACGACGCCGTTCACTGTGCAATACTGTGAAATTAGATTCTATTTTGTATGTTTTATTCGAAGAACTGTAGCTATATTAGAAAACACTGCGTGTACAAGGCCTTTTTGCAGTATCTTTTTTTCAGGTATTATTAACTTAGGTTTATATGTTTTGGGGTTCACCTGTGCGTGACCCCGTGCTTAATATTAAGATTATTCGTTTCAGACTGTGTTTGTTTTTTTAAATAATGTTTATCTTTGTTCGTTACCAAATTATAATCATTTAACCATTTTGCATGTGTTTTAGTCCGCTTTTTTTTTAATTTATTTAAATTCCTCTTTAAACTCAACTATTTAGGTTGATCTTTTTTAAAAGTAATGTGAAGATTCCTGTAAGGACAGCTGAGAGTGATTGTTGCGCCCCTTTATTTACGGGGCTAGTAAATTCAGACTTTTTTATTAAGAACAAATTGCGTGAAAAGGTAAGTTCTATCACGCACAACTTTCGCATTGGCCGTTCAAAGTAACGTGGAGCTTGAGCAGTGCCGAATCTAGTGATATTCCCCTAGGCACCATGGAACCATGGTTCTTAGCGTCTTAGCTTGGAAGCGTCTCAAAATTGCTGTATTTGAGATACTTGCTGTCCTTCACAGCTGGATGCCGTAGATCCAGATTGGTTTGAGTGTAGCTGTGTAAAATAATATTTTATTATCCAGAGACAATTGCGAGCTACGTCGTATAAGCCAGTACATTTTCCAATACTTTTCGCCTAGTTGTTTGCGTTTCATCCAGATATGTTTTTTCCATGTCAGTTTCCTATCAAGGTGAATTCCCAAGTATTTGGCACTGTCTGCTTGTGGGACTAGCTGGTTGTTGAGTAATATAGTTGGACAGGTTTCTCGCCTTATTGTAAAAGGTGCGTGAACGCATTTCGATTCATTATACTTAATACACCACTTTTTAAACCATTGTTGTAAAGTATCTAGATGGGTTTGTAAGTTGTTAAACGCGATGAGGGGATCAGGGTGTGATGCAAATACAGCAGTGTCCCCTGCAAATGTTGCTGTCATTGTTGTTCTAGAGGTTGGAAGATCAGCTGTGAAAAGAATATACAATATTGGCCCCAACACACTTCCCTGCGGAACTCCAGAGTTGATGGGAAGTAGAGTTGTTTGTTGTTCTCTAAACTTGACTAGAAAGTGCATGTCTCCAAGGTATGATTTGATAAGTTGGTAGTAATCTGGATAAAATTTGTTCTTGATTTCAAATAGTAGGCCGTTATGCCAAAACTTAACGAACACCTGGGCAGGCCCTCGTCACTCATACTTATAAAAAGCGGTCCTTGATATTAGTACCGTCCACCAATTCTAGAGGCGCTCGAGGCGCTGGTATTCGCCGATCCGTTCCGATCGTCACCGAAGTATAACGCGACCGCGTGCTTTAATTTCACACTTTCAAATTTTTGTTTGGTGTTGCGATTGTTTCATAAATTGTAATCGTTTCGCAATAAATTTTGATAATTTGTATTATTGCTATTTGGTCGTTCTTGGTGGACTTTGTAAGTTATTTGCCGTGCCTACGGACTGTGAATTCTACAATCAGTTCCTTCTACTTGCATTTCTTCAATAAATTTGTGCAATTTGTAGTCGACGTATCTACCACTCGACTTTGCAAATTGCTTTAATAAAGGTAAGAAAACAATATTATGAAGTAATTAGATATAAAGTGAATAATTATTTTTTACAGGAAAATGGGGCACAAAAAACGATGTGCCGTTCAGAGTTGTGGAAGTACTGGTGAATTGCATCCTAACGAAACGTTTCACATGTTTCCAAGAAACTCCGAACTATTGGCAGCATGGTTGAAATTTTTAAATAATTCTACCATAAGGAATATACCCTACGAAAAGTTGAGGTATATGTATCAAGTTTGTGGAAAACACTTTGAAATAGGACAATACCAAACACCAGACTGTAAAAAATTAAACAGGGGTGCTATTCCAACGTTAGTAGAAAGAGAATATTATGCATTGGGAGAAGAAAGCTTATTAGGTAAGTTATTTAACTGCTAATCTTGGCACTTGTATAATGATTTATTTCATCTTACGCAGAAACAGAAAGTCGAGGAGAAAATGTAGCTGTGGAGATGCTGAATAGTGCTGGTGCTATAGCAAGTGGGTCACTGTTAACTAGAAAAATAGGTAAGATTTTATAAAAAAAACTTGAATGTATTCTAATCCCTTTTGGTTAATCTTGCTGTGTGATACAGTTGTTAAATAAAAAAATGTGGACTGCACTTTTGTATCTCTTTAACGGGTGTGTAAGATTATGCCTATTTATCTGACGTCACATACCTCCGAGTAACCCATCTAATAAATGTTTGGGTTTTATAGAGCATCCTGTATCCCCGAAGAGAATAGGAATTCCCAAACCAAGCACCATGTCCCCACGAAAGAAGGTGCTTTACCAAGAATTAATGAAGTGCAAGCGAGTTGTGAGAAGGTTGAAGCTGGGCTCTAAATCTAAAAAAGACATCTTCAATTTAAAAAAAGCACTTATGAAGGGTGATAACAAGAAACTGCTAGAAAATCAAAACTTTAGAATATTAAACAATTTATCACCAGTAGCCGAGATCTTTATAAGAGCTCAGTTAAAGTACAGCGGCACTCAAAAACTTGTTAAATGGAACAAAGAAGAAAAAGCTTTGTCATTAGCTCTTTACAAGTCGTCACCAAAATGCTACAGATTACTGCAAAAAATATTTAAATTGCCATCTCCAAGAACGTTGCAGAGGACGTTAAGTGGTATTTTGGTAAGAGCTGGTATTGTTGATAAGGTTTTTTCTTATTTGTCCCACGTATCTGCATTGATGAAACCCAGAGAAAGATACTGCACACTTTTATTTGATGAAGTATTCCTTCAGGCAAATATAAGCTTAAACATAAAGACTGGATCGGTTGAGGGCTTAGAAGATTTTGGTAACGATTCAAAAACACCAAATGTAGCTGATCATGCCTTAGTGTTCATGATTCGTGGTATTAATGCAAGGTGGAAGCAACAGGTTTGTTTTTATTTTGTGAGAACGGGGGTACAAGCACGTGTGCTAAAAAATCTTATTATTGACGTGATTAGAAATATTCATGGAAAAACACAATTCCGTATTTTGGCGTCGTTATGTGACCAAGGATCTGCAAATGTTTCAGCAATTTCGCAGTTGAGTCAAGAGAGTGGTTTTGGCAAAGATTTTGTATATAAAGTGGATGGCTGCAAAGTTATTCATTTATTTGATCCGCCGCATTTGCTAAAATGTTTCAGAAACAATTTTATCAACAAAGATATCCATTTTAATGGCAAGGTAGCTAAATGGAGTGATTTAGTAAAATTGTATGAATTAGACGGAGCCAACCCTGAAGGCAAAATTTGTACCAAGCTTTCAGAAAACCACATACAACCTGAAGGCAGGAAAAAAATGAAAGTGAAGTTTGCTGCACAAATCTTTAGTCGCTCCGTTTATGCTGCTCTTACTTTTGCCAATAGTTGTGGGGTACTTGATACCGAGGGCACTGCGGAATTCGTTCTTTTCATGGATAAACTCTTTGATAGCTTGAATTCTAAGCATAAAGCTGTTAAACCACTTAACCGACCCATAACAGATGCATCTCAGCATTTTACTTTCTGGGGAGAAGCTAAACCATTTCTGAACGGGTTGAAATTTATGCGACATGGTGTTACAGTCTCACCTCCACCATCTGTTAAGAATTCAGTTACTACCATCCGTAACATTCAAGCTCTGTGGACACTCATGAAAACTCTTGGTTTCAAATACCTACTAACTAGGTCTCTCAATCAGGATCCTCTAGAGAACTTCTTCGGCATTATCCGAGGATTGTGTGGTCAAAATTACAGGCCTACATGTATGCAGTTTGTAGCTGCATATAAAACTTGTCTAATGAATAATTTAATTTCTAATTCAAACGCTACAAACTGCGAACGTGATGGCACCGACTTTTTAATATCTTTCTTAGATCCTTTAACCAGATCTGATGTATCTCTCGGTGGTCCAGTTCCTTCCTGCTCTACCCAACTGCAAGTACCGTTGACCCCACAACATTTAAATATTTCCAAAGTTGTTCAAAAAATTCGTTTCCATACTAGTTCCTATATTGCGGGTTTTGTTTGCAGAAAATTTTTAAAGCATGACTGCAAAAATTGTGTCAATTATTTTCTGTCAGAACAATGTACAGACAGTCATGCTTTCATAATTTTAAAAGATTTTGGAAAACTGTTGTATCCGTCAAAAGAATTTATATATTTAATAGAGGAAAGCAAAAAACAAGTTTTTAAATTATTTTTTTTATATGTAAATGTGATAGATACTTTTCGAACTGTTGGAGACAAAATTGTGATTTACACAAATGTATGCCATGAACATAATGAACGCAATAACGCTATCATTAAACAGAGCATACTGTTCATTATGTTCAAATACATTACAACATTAATAAATAAGAAATTAAATAAGAAAGATAGAAGACCAAATTCAATTATAGATAATTATCTTAAACAACATGGCCCTAAAAGTTAAGTTGTTATTGTTTTATATTATATTATTTATATTAAATAAGTTGTTATTGTTTTATATTTTACCATTAAAATATGTAGAATGTCGAAATGTTTAGGATATTTGTGAAATTAATAACTAAGCATTGAAATGTAACAATACTGTAATTTCTCCAACAGTAATATGGTAGGTTCCTATCATA
>JABXWE010043179.1:0-20155 GCA_014611495.1 Limonius californicus | reverse complement strand
AGAAAAGGGTAATTATAGATAAGAAAAAGACAAAGACGACCTTTACCGCAGTATTCAGATACACCACTTGGGATTAAGGTAATGATCTTTTACAGCGTTTGCTGCTTCTTCCTACACTGACATGAATCACTCTTTTATGAGTAGAAGCATAATCTAAATAATGTCAATAATAATTAATAATATTGTTTATACTATGGTAGAAGCATAGGAAAATAAACTCAAAGTGCACTTTGCATCTTGTTTTGTATCTTATTCATTTAGACGACTAATTTTCACATAAATTGCTGTTTGAAATACAAGTACAAAAAGATGAAGACGATGCGCTACTTGCTTTATCTTTCAGAGTTTGATTAGGTATTATAAACATGGTAAATAAAGTCTAACTTTCCGGCGTGTTATTTCGAAACTGTTAACACAATCGTAATTTTCAAATGCATAATCTTACACAGTTCCTTAAATTTTAGGGATAAATATTGTTTACCAATTTCTAAATTCATACCAGTAACATGAAAAATAGGAAATACAATATTTGGATAGCGATTTTATTACAAGAGAACAAGCTTATCAGAAGTAATTTCTCAACCCTCGAGTTCCTGAACTTCTTGAAAATACATAGTTTATTCTTACATTTGTAATTCCACAATACCAAAAACGAAAAGAAGGCTGTAAAGCTGCATGGATCATTTGTTTCCCAAGAATATGTTTTCCTCGCTGCTTCTCCAGATGGACTTCTTGAGGATGGCGGAAGTGCGTTTAGGAAAAAACATGATTATTATTATAAAATTCAGGGTCAGCATATTGCAAATAAGTTGTACTGAGATCTTATTTTATACATAGATGTAGAAGTACAAATTATTAAAATAGAAAAGGGAACAAGTTTTTGGGCAGAATGTATTACTACAAAATTAGAAGCCTTTTCATCAAATTAATTAATTCCAGAGGACCTACTGGTCGTGTAATATAGGAATTTATAATTGCACTATATTTCTTAATACTTTTATTTTCGATCTAGAATAAACTGTGGAAGCAGGTGAGGAATATGATGCGCATCTGTTATTTTAGGTTTACAACAAGACCTGGTAAAAAAGGTAAAGCAGAAATTTATGGAGTGATATAAAGTAACAACGACCAGTACTATTAAGAAGGACTTAAAAATAGTTATTACTTAGCATAAGTGGCAAGGCTATTAATATCCTGTGACTGCGATTAAGAGAATTTCAGATAAACGGTGGCAAAGTAAAATTAACTTTCTGTCTAACTTCGTTCACATAACTGTCGTTGTAGGTTGACAATAATAAATATTGTTTTATATTTTGAGAACAGCATAACTATAATTAATACAAATTAGATGTAACAATTAAAATTGAGTTTCGGCTTTCTGTAAGATACTTAATTTTGGTGATATACATTGTAGGATAAGTGGAGCTTTTTAGTAGTACTGGTAGTTTTTTATTCGATAATGCTTTGGTTAGCTATAAAAGGAAATAGGTCTGCTTAAAACAAAAGTACACGAAAGCGTTATTAATAGGTCGTCTGAGATATTAACAATCTAGAGATATACAACAACAAAAAGAGTCTGATTGAACTTAGTTAAGCCAATTAATATATTTAAGTTAGATCAAAAGAATATAAGGCAGACAGAGCGAGGTGCGATGACAATAGACCAAAAGTGTTTTTAATCTGACCTAAGAAGTTTTAGTGTTAGGTGGGTTGTAGACAGCTACATAAGTTCGGCATTGAGCCGGTAAAACTGTATAAGTAAAAGATTATTTAATTAGGCTTAATTAAAAATTATACATGTGCAAACATTGTTTATTGCGATAAATCGGTTTATTTTTAAACATTCTAATAATTTTTTTATAGAATCAAAGTCGCACTATACTTGGAAATTGACTGAATATCTATAAAAATTTAATAAAAGTTCTTTTTCTTCTCTCGTATTAGGTAATTTGCCTGTTTTTGTCTGGGCCATGGTGAGTTTATAGTCTTGCTATATGGACTGCCAATTACTCGTATCACGCTATCTTTAAAGTGTCTTCCCTGGAGTCTATTGTCATGGGTGGTCTTGTTCCTGACTATTCTGACAAATCTTTCTTCTGGCATAACATTTATATGTTCGTTCCATTATGTTCTACAGTTTTCTTACCACCACACTATGTCAGTGATTTTACATACATTACATTCATATGTTTATACTTTTTTATGGTCTCATAAAGTGCATCCAGTCATCATTCGGAGGGTTTCTATTTATGCCGTTCTGATACGTCTTCTTGTGGTGGTTTCGACCCTCTCTTCTGCCACGTATGTCGATATGGGTCCGATACAGGTCTTACATATTCGTGATTTGCAGTTGATACTGATGTTGTCGCTTTTCAGGTAGCCAGATACGGCCGAAGCCTTGTTTATTTGGTGTCGAACTTCTTGGAGATCCCTATGGCTCGAGATCTTGCTGCCTAAGTAGTCAAAGGACCTGTCCTGTTCTATGGGGCTGTCGTCGATTGTCAGTTTGTATCTAAGTGGTTCCTCTGCCATAACCATACTTTTGGTTTACAATTTAGAGATGGTCATGATATATTTATATATTATATTTATACAGAGCGTTTACTATATCTTGTAACAGGTAAATAAGTTACACACATTACACCTGTTTGTATTCCAAACGTATCTTAGTAAATGTTTCATTGATTAAATATAAATAAAAAAGAACAAAATCAAAGTAGTTACGTTGGATGTACTTGTTTGATGACCCGCTTCAGCTTCTACAGTTGTGACATGCCGTTGTCTCACCTTTGGCTATCGCCGAAATGTTTTTTCCAAACGCCTAAACATGTGATGGTATGGGGTCTATCCGGGAATCTTCGTGCATATCGTCATACTGCTAAAACCGCCGCCCCTTGCATTCTCTCAAAATCAACATCGTATCCGTTTTCTCGCTTTTAAATAATAGTGAAACTGATTGTCATTATCACAAAATCTATACTAATCAACAACTTTACACAGAAGTTTGTTCAATTTTGACAAAACAGTAGTTGACATTTGCCTGTTCATAGGGCTCTTAATGTAAAAAAAGTATATTTTGTATATCTAATAAGAAAAGTTAACCATGCATTTCATGCACCTATGATAGTTGTAGCTCACCTACTCGTTGCAAGATAAAATGGGCACACGGTATATATGATATTATACATATAAGAAAGCATTTATTTTAATGATTAAAATGTGTGTTTTTCCTCATGACGGTACTTTTCGTATATTCAGTTTGTATACTTAACTGATTAGCCGTTATGAAAAATAAAAGAAAAACCAATGGAATAAATAAAGATTTCTTATTATTTTAAACCAGGGATTTTTGATTTTGGGGCGCAAATACTTTCTCTTATATTGCATTTAATCAAGCTGCTGATTATTTTCATATATTTAATCGACAAATAATAATTATCAACTAGCGCTATTTATAGGTTTTGCTTAAAGGTAGTTTTATTAGATTTGTACTTACTAAACGATATAATATGTTTTATAATAATTTGACACGTTCGCATTTGACCACGATAGTATTTGTCTCGCCACTTAATTAAAATAATTAATTAAAAAGCTAAACGAACAACCAAACAAACAAGTGCAGTAATCGGCATCTGTGCCGAAAACTTCTGGTTTAAAAACGACCAGTGACAAAGCGAATTACTGTTGAACTCGCGTTACCTAATTGGTTCCGCTGAAATTTCCTATTCCGGTTTTTATCTTGCAGCGAGGAGAATATGACTGGCGATGGGCTTTTCTAAAAACATCTACCTCAGTAAATTTTGTTCTCTAAAAACCGTGGGGGATTTTCTCGTGTAGCTCTTGGACCTCCACTGTGGTTTTAATACGACCGGACAGGTTTTTGGTGTACCCCATTTCGCCTTATTAGTTATATCTTCAAGGACGGGAATTTCAAAAATTACAGGACGTAAATATAAGAGTTATGCAAAGTTTTCTTTACTGGAGAAGGCATACGATATTATAGCAAAAGCACATATTTGCGCGTAATAAATAATTCTTAAATTGCGTTATTCTAACAATCTTCTTATTGTTAAATTAGATATTTTAAGTAACACAGTTCGCTATACGTGATCATGAACAAAAGGAGGGTTTCAGAAAATGAAGTTTTCCACACTGCAGGATTCCCCGGAAAATCTTAGAAAGTTAATGTATATTCCCGAGATGCAGGTTATCGTATTGGTGCGTAAAGTAGGACCATACTTTTAGTAGCTAACGTTTAATTCCCCACTCAAATGCGATTACCAGTCAGCAGGTAGCATGTAAACTCTGAACAATAGCGTTGCTGCGTGTTGGTCTGTGGTAAGGAGCGCTTTTAACTTTCTTGGTAGTTAAATCTGGCGATGCAACGTTTTATTGAAACTGGGTATAGTTATAATATATATTATAAAATGTTATAATAAAAGTAAGATTAAATTAAAATTACCTTACGACCGACCATCTATTCCCTGATTGTTGTTAAATATCTTAATGTTATAATGAGTGCTGTTGTCTACTAACGGTGTAGGTATTCATGTTAAATCTGTTTTGAAATATAAATCAGTTGTTTCCGAAAGTATGCTAATTTGGTTATTGTTCTGGGTGAATTCAGTCGTAATTTTGACCAGTCGCAGTTAATCATGGCTTTCTGGACACCTTTCGAAAGCGACGTTAATAATCAAATTATGGAAATTGCAAGCAGTGATATTGACAAAGATATAGGTGTTGTAAATAAGTGAAAGTAATACGTGGAAGTGAAAATATAAATTTAAGTGCAACACGCCAGCATCTTCCCGTTGATGCCCAGCAAATAATTTTAAATATTTATAAAAACTTAAATTCGAACTCGGGCATTATGAAACGTATTGCAAAATTGACATAAGTCTCATATAGTACAGTGAGTATAATTATCTAATAATAATATTCTATAAACAAAGGTATTAAAATTAAACAAATTAAAATCGAGCAAACTGTGAGAAAAGTTATTACATTGAAGACAAAAAGCCCTTTATTTCTCACAAAAATATTTTGTACTCTAGAGAGTCTAGAGACTCTAGAGTACAAAATATTTTTGTGAGAAATAAAGGGCTTTTTGCCTTCAATGTATAATCAAGGGGCGTATTGCACACCGCAAGAAAAGAACTAATTGGGAATTTTCTAGGATTGATGTAGAAATCGGGGAAACAGTAGAAAATACTATTTATAATTTTTATCAAAAGAAACTAATTCCCACCGTAAGCGAAATATTTCAAGAAATTAGATCAAAACAAATGTACTTTCCTTACAAAAATCCAGAAAGGTTACGGTATTTCATAACAGTTATGGGATTTAAATATAAAGTTATAATTAAACGGCAGCACATAATGGAAAGCGATCGCATTATATGGTTACGGGACAAATACCTTAAGATGCTTAATTTATACCGTACGCAAAATCGATCAATAATTTGGTTAGATGAAACATGAAACTCATGACGTCATCAGAAAAGGTTGGACCGATAATTCAACGAAAACCGTCTTAGATGTGCCACCTTCTAGAGAAAAGCGTACTTATAATAATTATCCATGCTGGTAGTGAAAATGGTTTCGTTAACAACTGTTTGAAATTGTTAGCAGAAAACATTAGAAGTTCCAACGTAGATTACCCACCAAGAACGCCGAAATGTTAGAAGATTGGTTTAGCACATTTTTACTTCCCAATAGCGTGATTGTGATGGATAACGCATCTTACCAATTCAGACAAATTAAAAAGATACCCAACCAAAGCACAAAAGAAGTACGTATTATACAAATTTTAAATGAAAATAATGTTCCTATTTCTGGTAATGTGAAAACTTAATCAGTTTTGTAATAGTAATAGACGAACGGAATTCTAACTCCGCCTGCGGTATCGGTGGATGGATTGAGCCCGGGTAAAGGAGGAAGGTTGTGGCATCAGGAGTTAGCACCCTGGCCCACGTAAAACAGCAATGGGTAATACTGAACGCTAAAATGTAGTATGAAAAACCAAAAGGAAAAGAAATATCCCCGGGTGGAAATCCACACCTTCGGAGAAGAGAGCCCCACTGGATACGGGCGGGGGAGGGAGCAGTTCTACGGTAAAGCAAATAGTAAACCCAAACTTGAATCTCAAAGAAACCCAAAAACAGACCACTAAACCTCGGAACATGGAACATGCAAGGATGGAGAACCAAGGTCTTCCAAGTAATACAAGAATTCAGAAGGATGAAAATAGATATACTAATTTCAAGCGAGACAAAGAAAAAAGGAAGTGGTACAGAACAAATAGACGAAATACTCAACTGCTGAAGCGATGTAAGGAAGGAAGAAAAAGCAACAGCGGGAGTAGGAATACTAATAAAAAAGAAATGGACTAGGAAAATAACGTCATAGGAGCCCATTAACGAGAGAATAATAAAGCTGAATATGATAATCTTCGAAAGGGAGATGGTGATACTCGGAGTATATGGTCCAACAGATGACAGTAATATAAGAAAAAAAAATCAAATTTACAGAGACACTGAGAGAGTAAATAAAAAAAGTGAAGAATAACCAAGAAATAATTATAGCGGGAGACTTGAATGGAAGAACGGGTAGGAAAGAGAATGACAAAACGGTAGGACGATTTGGACCACCAACGATAATGGAGAAAGACTAGTCGAAATATGCGAACTAAATGACCTCACATAACTAATGGGTTTTACCAACATAAGGAAATCCACAAATCTACATGGATCCAAGAAACACGCAAGCTAAAATCCATAATAGACTAAGTTACTGTTAAAAAACAGCTCTACAATTATAATAAAAGACGTTAGGGTAAGAAGAGCAGCCGAATGTGGAACAGATTATAGACTGTTAGTAGCTAACATGCAATTCCCATGGTATAAGGCAAGGAAAACAACAAAAGATAAACAGGAAGGGAAAGACAAGGAGGGAGTAAACGAGAACGAAAAACAACTAATAAACTAATAAACAAAGGAAAAAAGTTTAAAATACATCTGTTACAATAAGAGTCAATAAGAGATCTATACAATAAAAGGTTAGATCAAAAACTAGTAGAATACGACTACAACAGCATCCAAGAAACGTATAATCATGTAAAAGAGTCCATTAAACAAGCAGCCCTAGAAGCCTTGGGAGAGGAAGAAAACCAGGACAAACACTATAAAGGTAGGATCAACGAAGAGACCAAACAAATGATAAAGGAGAAAAAGGCTCTATACGGAAAGTGGCTAAACACAAAATCAGAGGAGGACTTACAGAAATACAGAGAGATAACAGAGAAACGAAGAGAGAGAAGGATAAACAAAGAAAAGAATGAGAGATGGGAAAAGGCATATGAAAATATTGAACAATACATATGAGCAACTAGAAATACAGAGGCATGGAAGACAATTAGAAGATTAAAGACGAATGCAAGAGAACGAGCATATATACAATATACAAAAGAAGAACAATGGGAAGAATATTATAAAATAGTAGGTACTAACAGAGAACAGACAGGAGGATGATCAAAACGAGGAAATTGGACAAATAGAAATGAGCAACTTGAAGTGAAGACATAGAAGACAACATACATGGGAAAATTGGAGACGACCAAGCCGGATTTATGACCGGAAGATCATGTGTTGATCATATATATACCATAAGACAAACAATAGAAAAGAAACTCGCCAAAAACAAAGAAAGAGGGGGCGCGACGGCGCTATTATACTGGGAGGGAGTATGATAACAGAGGCTGGCCTATGTACAAACTCGATGAAGTTTCAAACGAAAAGGTTCTTTTATTAATTGTACTATCTTCCAGGGGCCAAACTCCTGGCCTAACCGCCCCACTGGTGAAACTTAGCTTTCCTGTATAATTTAAGTCTGATTTTTTGGTCGGTTTATCGTGCAAATAAATAATTGACCACATATTGATCCTAAACGTTTTAGATAGAAGTTACACGAAAATTAAGCCCCGACAAAAGGGTTCATTTAGAAAGATAAGAAATTCCTTGGGAGTAATGTAATATAACATGTTTTAGTTAATTTCTTTAAATAATAAAATGTTTATTTTTTTAACTTATATTTATTAACCCAAAGCTGGTCATACCGATCAGTCTACAATTCAACTTTCTTCAACCTGATGATATTTCGACCTATGACAGTCAAAAGCAACTTTTAGTAATTCAAAGGAATTCTGATGTGTAACCTCATTCAGTTGAAATAACCTAATTAGCCAATCAGGTTTTGTGCTAAAAATTAATGTTTGTCTTGTGTTTCTGTCAAAGGTTACACTCTTCCTGCTTGATATTCCGTATTCGTAACCATAAAAGAATGAGTTAAGTAATCAAATAAAAAATAATTTTTAAAGACGCACGTTACTTTTCATTATTTTATCTTAAACCTTCGTCCCGAAAAGACTCCCGAAGCAACCCAACAAATTTTTTCAGATTTAATTTTTAGCAGGAATTATTTTTACAAAAATTCTATCTTGGCGAGAAACCAATAAGTCGTAACCAAAGTTTCTAAAAAGAATGTTTTTTCTTTTTCTGTGAAATACCTACTTCACAAAGTTTTGTTAGCTTTGAGTCCAAGGGCGTATCCAGCTAAGCTCAAAAACGCAGACAGGGGGGGGGAAGGGCTTTATCTGAATACAACATCTTTCAAAGGGGGGTGCAATAATACACAATTAAAAGAAAAACACGTTATTAATAAAATTAATTTTTGAATAGTAGTTTGCGAGGATTAGTTGCAAATTTTCTTCCACTAATTGTTCCTTGTTTGCGAAAACCCATTGAAAATTAATGCTTAGCATGGCTGACCCAGTTAACCTATTTTCACCAATAGTGCTTCTAAGCCATCTTTCAATTCGGCGAAGGGAGCTGAATGAACACTCTATAGTGCTTGTCGTGCAGGGCTGTGAAAGCAAAATTTGTAGCACCTTCCTATTGGTTGGAAAAAACAATTCGTTCTTTTTTAAAACCTCGATGATATCTGGCGCTTCTTTTACCTCATTCCACATTTGGAACCACAATTCCGTTTCGCCTTCGATGCCTTCCAAAAAGTTGCACAAGATGATGTTGGCGGCATGGATCGCACGTTCGCCTGTCAGTTTCTGGAAATTTTTAAATTTACCGAAGGTCTGGCATAATGGCTATAAATTGTGTCATCGGCGGCCCTTTGTTCTCGCCTTGCAAAGCTGCAGAACTTTCAAGTCACACGTGCAAGCGTTGCGGAAATGTGGGGTCCATACGTAGCCACGTAGTGACGTCACATACCCCACTTATTTAAGTGAATTTTGGTGCCCTAGATGTTTAAGTTTTGTTTTTCAGTTGGAGAGTACGTTTTTGAAATCCAAGATATAAGGACATAAATGTAAATTTGATTTATGTACCTGTTTTATATAAATATATTTTGGCTTATGTATCTCATATATATTATTAGATCCGATAAGAGAAAACATAGAAGGCTTATAATTTTAAAGTGCTTCGACGAATTATTTCCATATCATTTAATTCAACAATGAAGTACTTTCATTCCATTCCTCCAATGAAACATCTCTCATGTTACTCCGATGGTAATGCGTCTGCAGAAAATCTGACTTCTAAAGATGATAAGATGGAATCCAAGTAAGGAATTATTAGAGACCTTCTCCAAAATTCGGAAGGGTTGCAGGCTGGAGGATTGCTTCTATGCATTTGCCGGTATGCAACGCGAGTGGCGGTTGTATCAACATTCAAACGCTTTGCAATGTCGTCTGCTTCTTTCAAAACGTCTGCTGTGACGTTCTCCGCATCTTCCCGATGCTCTCTTAGCATGACGAGAATAGTTTGAATGAGCTGAGTAGCTTTAACTATGTCAAGTGCCTTCAATTGAAGTACATTTGCTACGGGTTCCAGTTTAGAGGAATACTTCGCAATTAATGCTACTGACACAACAAATAAAGATCTGCACGCTGCTGCATGTATTTCATATCCATTTTTTCTTGTTATTGCATTACCCTCTTCAGCTAATGTCTCAACAATATCGACGAAGTGATCCTTAAAAACACAGATGTTCTTGTACTTCTCTGACCATCTAGTCTCACACAATTTAGGAATGTTTGCAATAAGCTTCCATCGTAAAACGGAATCGCGAAAAAATATGATTATCTCCTTGATTGTTCCAACGCAGTTTCGAATTTCTGGGATAACGTTTAAGTCGTTCACGACAAGGTTTAGCTTGTACGAGGAACAATGGAAACAAGGCTTTATTGTACGTTTACCTCAAAATCGCCTGCACACCCCCTTCTTTCCCAGACATGGTGGAACATCCGTCGAAGCCCAACACCACACACGCATTATGGTCTAGGTTGAAATTTGTCACAAAATCTTCAATGGCTTTGGCAATACTTTTGGCATCAAGCTTTTCAAGCTCTACAAATCCTAAAAATTCTTCTTCGATTGTGTTGGGATAATCATCGAAGAAACGAAATCCAGGAGACATCTATTCTTTGCTCGAAATATCCGCAGTTTCGTCAGCCAGAATACTCTAAGCTTAAGCTTCCTTAATCCTTGTGACGATTTGTTCCCTGATTGTAATGCCACATAGATCAATTATTTCATTTTGTATGATAGGTGATCGGTAGGACGTTTTTTTCGGCCCTTGCTCAAAATGGTGTTTTGATTGTGAATGACCTGCTTCGATGCGTAAACAGCATAAGTCTATAAGTACGCCTTCATCTAGCTCTTTGGCTCTGAGGTAAATCATGTAAGCCGGACAAAATGACGCAGGAAATAACTGAGGACAGTACTCTTTTGTTTTTTTTTATATTAATTTTTGCAAAGACATGTGAAGTAGGACGTCCAGTGGAACGGCCTCCATGAACGAGTTTGCAGATTCCACTGCAGCTTTATGCTCCTGAGTTTGTACATGTGCTTTGCAATAAAGGTGCATGTCCTTGTACTTAGTGAAAGGTCTGATGATGAAACAACCCCAACCACCTCTTATCATGCTGACTGACGGTGGAAACAACACACAATATTTACAGAAAGCACCCTTGAGTCGCCTTGAGTAAGCTAACCATGGTGAATATGTGACCAGCCACTGGTGATTGAATTTCCTCTTAAGGTGTTTGACATCTGTTGTAAAATCGTAGTTAATCGAAAGTACCCACCCATTTCTTAGATGTTTTTTCTTATCAATCGGCGTAGTGGTGGCCATGCCGACAATATTTCCAATATCATCTTCATGACAACCGTCGTCTTCAGTTTTACTTTCACTATCTGGCACCGTGGTTTGAACCATAGAAGAAGGCCTCGCAGTCGCACTGTTTGAAGCAGAAGCACATGCAAACAAAGATACCCAAATAAACGACAATATTTACTATTCTTACCAAAAAACTTTCTAATATCCATTTTTGTATAATTAGTACTAAAGTAGATGACACGAAACAACAAACTTTACTGTCGTTTCTTTTTCATTCATTTATACTAACGACTCCCCCAGGAACCGCTTTCGCATTACGTCAGGTGAGTGCGGGCTTCCTTATACACTAACCATTCATGCAACATGCATCCTAAATACTACGCGAAATGCGGTCGCCTCAGACGGGATTCGTACACCCCAGCCGATCGGCTGCATTTCGCTGTGGCCTCGAGTGGTAGCGCGTATCCGCACTACTCCACCGAGGTCCCTACACTTGTGACCTTTGTGTGAATGTAACTTAACTGCACTGACACTAACCGAAATTGCTAACTATACATCCATCTGTGAGAAGTCATAAGAACTGCAACCTGTACGTGTATAATACACGTACAGGTTGTAGTTCTTATGACTTTTACCAGATGGCGCTGGGGTCCCTATTTTGTAATTAGTTTCTTTTAAAATGTTGACATACCAACAAACAACCCATTAATAAATTTTTCAGAAATTTGTTGTTTATATTTCTTCTGTTTTATGTTAAATTTTTTCCACATTGGAAGGGGGCGGCTGTCCCCCTTGGATATTCCCTTGTATGGGTCATCATGGGTCCGGTTTAGGGATTCTGCGATGTAATAATATTTAGTTTGAGTTATGCGTTTTACGTTATTTTGCATCTGTTTCTAATGTTTTACTGCAGTTATCAGGAGAAATTACATTCGGAAAGTTGCAGACATATTCGCAAAGAATTTGTGAACACTTAAAGAAATCCTTAAATGATTTTAATGGAACGCGGTGTAAAAACTAAAGTCTTTTTTTCACGGGTCGATTTGAGTCAAACGCTAATCGAATCGAAAGTAATCGAACGCAAATTGACGTGTAATCCAATTTTCGACTGAGTCGTTCGGCGGAGTCATTCGATTCAATCAAAGTAGAGAGACATCAAACGTCTATAGTGGAACCTCTAAACCACTCTCTAATTAAAGGTGCGTTTTCACAGGTTGGTTTGAGTCGAACGAGCATCGTATCCAAAGTAAATCGAACGCAAATTGAATCTTTAAATCAATTTTCGATTGAGTCGTTCGACGGAGTCATTCGATTCAATTAAAGTAAAAATACGTCGAACGGTTGTAATTGAACGTATAAACAACTTTCTAATTAAACTCGCGTTTTTACGGGTTGATTTGAGTCGAATGAACATCGAATCGGAAGTAACTTGAACGCAAATTGAATATGTAAACCAATTTTCGACTGGGTCCTTCATCGGAGTCATTCAATTCGATTAAAGTAGAAACACGTCGAACGTCCATAATCGAACGTATAAACAACTTTCTAATTAAGGCCGCGTTTTCGCGGCTCGATTTGAGTCGAACGACCATCCAATCGAAAATAAATCGAACAGAAATTGAATTTATAAACCAATTTTCGACTGAATCGTTACACGGAGTCATTCTATTCAATCAACAGAGACACACTCTACTTTTGTCAAACGATTGTTGTCGAATGTACATCAAACGACTATAATTAATCGTGTCAACAGCTTTTTAAAAAAGAACCAACTACAATATTTAATTTAAATTTGTTTTTATGAGCAGATCTGTATTTTATGTTATCATTTCAGTTAGTACCTATTTTATCTTCTCCTGACGACTTTCCATTCCTCATTTCTTTTAGAGATTTTTGTATTTCATTTGATTCCATTTCGGGCATGTCTTTTGAATTTACATTCATTATCTTTTCTTGGTTCGTTGATTTTCTATGTTATTACTTTTTGACTGATGAAGTTCTTGGACCAGATATTTAGCAGTTATCCTGTACAATCTATAGGTTTGAGATAACGCGTATCTGACAATCGTGATGTTAACTGAAATAGATTATAGAACATCAAGTATGACATAACCTCACTTTGTATCACATTCGATGTTATGATAAATACTATTTAATTTGTAAGTGTAAATCATTTTCAACCAATTTGATTTACAAATTAAGTCGTATTTTACAGACGCCATGAGGTTGACACAAATACTTCTATCAAGAGTAGGAGAATGGTCGAAGCAGTACGCAAATCTTCCAGATCGATACATCAAGCGAGCAACGGAGCAAGTATACTGGAGGAACCCTAAAGGAATTCAGTATAAAACCAACACAGTTGTTCAACGAAAAAAATTTAGATTTACTATGAATCGACCTTGGACTGCTCAATTTTATGAACAAAATGCACCAGGACATTTAAGGAAGAAGGTGTTCGTAGAACCAATAAAAAAGTGGAGCTTTTTTAGGGGTGACCGAGTTGAAGTTCTGGTAGGAAACGATAAAGGCAAGCAAGGAATAGTTAAATATATTGTACAGGAAAGAAATTGGGTTATTGTGGAAGGTCTCAATTGTCATTTACGTAGAATGAGGCGTGGTAGTGAAAAGATTGATTTATACGTAAAGTCGGAAGCCCCATTATTAGTTACGGATCAAGTGGCACTCGTCGATCCCTCGGATCTTAAAGCAACACCATTCGAATGGCGTTACACAGAGTCTGGAGAACAGGTTCGTGTTTCAGTACGTACTGGACGTATAATTCCCATTCCTGCATCAGTTGAAGAAACAATAGATTATAAAACGAAAAGTACATACAAGGAGCAACCAAAAGATACAGGTGAAAAAGAAGTAGCAGAAGTTACATTTGAACCAGCTCTCAAAACTTTTGAGATGGATATCATGCAGAGTATGGGTATTAAGGAGGATAGAATTCCCAAAACAACATATTGGTATTAAGTTACATGTTAAATAAGTTTAGATTGTGTGTATAAATAAAAAATGATTCAATATTAATGTTCTTTGTTTTTAGAGTGACTAATATGACATTCAAGGGAATTAATCATATGCATGGGTTTGTTCTAGTTTGATTCATGAAGTCATCCTCAGATAACCTGTTAAAGGACAAGTGCAGGATATTTCTGTTTGTATTTATGAAATAATCACAGTAGGGGCTATACATTTATGTGCTTTTGGGGTTAGTTATGTAGTGGGATTGCCTTATACATAATCCACATAGAAATAATATTGAGCTTTAAAAACTACACACTAGAAGAAAATCATCAAATTTTTGGCTAGTACACATCTACTGAATTTCTATGAACATAATGTGTAGGAATAAAATACGATTATTAATATACTCTAGCCTAGCAGTTTTTTATAACTTTTTTTGGTGAAAAACTGTAACTACTGAAATATTTGCAGTTTAATAGCAAACTACTGTAATATTTTGCTAGTAAAGTGCAAATGTAAAAATAAATTAGAGTTATTGGATCGGGAGTTGGGTATTAGGTAATATTTCAGATTCTAATTTTAGTTTTGTATTAGTGTTCAATTCATTTATAACAAAACTTGCAGTACAGCACATATTTATTCATTGCATCCAAAACGTATGATATCCACGAAAGTTACATAAATTATTTAAAATACGAAAATTTGAAATAGCTTATTTAATATTAACTACAATAGGTATTTGTACTTAAAAATTGTTGTAGATCTTAAAACAGCTATTGCTTACTTATAAAAAAAATAGACGCATAGCAGAAACTACCCATTTATTATGGTATTTATTAATGATTTTTTTAAATAAGTTTTAATTCCTTTAGATCAGTGGTTCTCAACCTTTTCACTACTGGGGACCACTTAGTACCCTTCAGAATCCTAGGCGGACCACATACGATAGAATTAATATTTCCACAACAGTTACATAGGTCGTTTTTAAATGATTCATGAGAATATTGTTTTTTTGGCAGCCATTCACAGTTCATATATGTAACAGAAATTGGGTATCGATATAAAATCAATCGGCCATCCCTCCAAAAGTATGAAAACTCTTAGTCCCTAGTTAAAATTAAATTTCTTTCTTTTCTATATTTATCAAGAAAATATTTAAACTTACTTTATACATTTGTTTGTATTTGTTACTATTTGCTCAAATTGTAATATGATGGTAAATTCAAGTCTTTAGGCTTGAATGTCATGCTCATAGAACATTATAAATAAGCGCTACTTATTTATACATTCACACATATCACTCGGTAAAATGAAATGAAACCTGAAGTTTTATCAACGTATTTTATTAATTATAAAATAAAAAGACATATTGATATGTCTGTCTACAGACGAGTGTGGTCAACACGATACGATGAGTGAAACTCACCGCTAAAAAAATTCTAGACTGGAGCAGTTGCATGTTGCTTAAACCAATTTCGGTAGATGCTTTAATTTTCATCCAGATCCAAGATTAAAATTCATTAGATGTTCGCTTCGCGGACCACATGAAAATTGCCCGCGGACCACAAGTGGTCCGCGGACCACAGGTTGAAAATCACTGCTTTAGATTACCTGTGTCAAAACTATTAAATAGAAGTACATTTGCTTCTCTACAACCAGCAATATTCTAGAAATTAGTTTCTTATTTGATTTTCAATGCTGAAGAAATGTTTTTAGGTAAAGTTTGCTTGGAGATAAATATTTCCGTAACACAATTTAGCAAGTTAGAAATTTAAAAGAAATTGTATTCTGCTTCTTGAAGTGTTACATTTACTTGTAAATATTAGTTACATCCTTGATCTCGATGTACCCAAATTCGTCTTAAGTGAATTGGACTGTATATAAAAAAAAATTATACAATGTATATTATTCACCCTTTCGGTTCCTGTGTCTACAATTATTGTAGACATAATTTTTACATGGGCTCTAATGATGCCAAACCGTGTTGAATGTGATTCGGTACGTTTGTAGGGACTTTTACTTAAGTGTTCGTACGAGTGGAGCCATCTATCTGCTTCGCTGTGAAAGATACACTGAAGTGTGTTGCTGTAATAGCGTCAAGTACCTGTAGTAAGTGATGTTTTGTATTTGTATTTATTCATTATTGCACCAGTTACGGCAAACCAAGTAATATTTATTTTGCATGAAAGCAAATACTTTAATATATTAATACAGGAAATTCATATAAGTTTAGCATGATGAAATGCGAGACATTGATAGTGGCGTCATCTAAGCAGTTCGGTGGGCAAGTTTCAGTAAATTTGGATAATAAATTTACAGATTACTGTTTTAAATTCATTTTAATAAATAAAATCCTAACCCTACAAAAAGTTATAAACTTATTAAACTTACAAAGTAAAGTAAAATATCATAATTATCAAATATTATTAATTAAATAAGGGTTTTGCTATAAGAAAGTAAACGGTATTTGCTTTAAATGTGCGACAAATGTTTTCGACAGCTGCCAAATCCAATCTTAGTGGCCCACCAAGCCGCATGGATCGCTGCAGTCAGTGCCACGAGATTTTCGGCGAAGTTTCCTGTATTAATATATTAAAGTATTTGATTAAAGTATTTGATGAAAGTGATCAGTCACCATTTACTGAAAACGATGGTATATTTTACAGCTAATCTGCAAAAAGTATTTGACCATGAAATTAAGTCGGAATTTCGCCGTCTACATGTAAAGACAAGAGTACTCGAACATAAAAATGTACCAATGTTTTTCAGCATTTATTTTACAGTTGCTAATTTATTTTCATACGCTTTTTATGGTAAGAAATGCTCCCAAACGTTATTTCCCCCCCTCTAACAGAACAGCAGTTGCTTGAAGAGGTAGAAAAGGGTCTTTCTGACATCGAATACTTGGCAGGAACAGATAGTGAAGATGAAAACATATCCGAAACACCAGTTTTGAGAAGAATCATGGAAGACCCATTACCTGAATATGACAATGCGACTGAAAACAATAAGGATGCTGCAGAGGACAATGAAGACGGCATTGTGGATGATGAAGGCATGGTCGACATAAATAATGGTATTTATGACCTGTTTGATATTACCCCAGAATAATACATTATTCTGTGATATTACTAAAAAGGATGAAATTGAATGGTTGAAGTGCTACCAATATATAACAAGGAATTTACCCTTGCCTGATATTCAACATAATGTGGACGAAATGGATGAACTATATCCACTTATGTATTTCTCAAAATTTATATGTAACACTTTGTTTGAATAAATTATGGAATGCACAAATTCATATGCGCTTCAATCTGGAAGCACCAACTTTACTCAGACAAATTTGCATGAAGTAAAATGTCTCTTTGGACTTAACACACATAATTACTAGATGTCTCAAACGCCTACGCGTGTATTGGGACAAAATATTGAAAGTTGACATATTTCCAGAAACAATGAGTAGAAATAGATTTTTCAAGCTCAGAACTAACTTACACTGTGTCAACAATTTAGAAGACAACAATGGTAACGATAAAATGTGGAAAGTTAGGCCAATATACAATTGAATAAAAGATAGATGTGGTGAACTCCGGGTAAAGACAAATGTGTGCATAGACGAACAAATTGTGTCCTGTAAACGCAAGCTAAGTATCGAACAATTTTGCATTAGCACGCCTCATCCATGGGGTATCAAAGTGTTTTTCCTTTGTGATATAGTGGTATCATTTACGATTTTCTAATTTATCAAGGAAAAACCATAGAAATTGATCCAAATATGATCAAACCATTTGGTCAGGGATCTGCTGTAGTTCTACAACTGTCTGATCGACCAGCTGGTGAGTAATACATTCTGGTATTTGCAGTGCAATATAAAAGTATGCAATATTTATTACAGGCGGACCTCATAAACTTTTTTTGACAATTATTTTACTTTATATAACTTATTACAAGTGCTGAATCAAAAGTCCATCCTGGCTGCTGGGACTGTGCGAATCAATCGTTTTGCTAATCCACCACTAACAGGACATAACATTTTTAAAAAATCCTGGACGCTATTCGTAGGAAGCTGTTTCGCGAGATGGAGTTGTTCTAATGTAGTGGCTGGACAGTAGGCTGGTAACTTTAGCTTCAAATTATATAGGAATAGGGAAGACTTATAAAGTGCAAAGGTGGGACAAGATTTCCAAGACACATATTGAAGATTCTAGGCCGCAATTGATAAAAAGTATAATAGTTCAATGGGCGCTTTAGATAAACTTGATTTTTGGTTGCTCTTTATCGCACAAGAATATGTTCAAGAAATTTGACGTTGCGAATGGTATTTCATGCCGTTGATTTAGCTATTGTGAACTCACAGCTTGAATGCCGAAAAGATATGAAAGAAAAAGGTAGACCATCCAGAAATATTATGGACCTGTTGGATTTTAGGCTTCCATTGGCAGAAACACTCATAAGAAATGGAAACAGCTGCATTGCGTTTAGTACTTCTTTCTACAAATGTATACACTAAAATTTATCGTAACCAGGATTAACAAGAATAATTAACTATGTTAATATGAATTTCTTTATTACCCCGTAGTAACATTCTGTACAAAAAATTTGTTCCCACTAAAGAAAAAAAGTCGGGCCTGAAAGGCTTAATTACACTTTCAATAATTTTATTTTAATATTCGTTTGAACTGTACTGTTACATATCACATGTATAAAAACCTGATTACATACGAAATTCTGATATCTGTTAAAATAGTCTAGTTGCTGCACAAATATGGTTTGGTGGTTTCACTTGAAAATTACTGCTCTGAAGGCCTAATAATGTTTTTTTAACTTCTCAATGTTTATCAGGCTTGCATTTTTTTCATAATATCATCAGCAGTTGATAAAACAATATTTCCATACTTTCTTTAAATTATATTTGTTTATTTGTAAATTATTAAAAAGTGTATAAGTATGTAATAATTTACATTATTTTCTACATATTCTATATGTATATTTACATTATGTAAACAGTGTATAATTATGTAGTAGCAGTTTACATGTTCTATAAATTTTATAAATTATTCAAGTAATGCAGAATATAATATTCTAAAGTAATTAACCAACTCTAATGCTAATTATGTTTTAGTATTTTCACAAGAAAATCAAAACATTTGCTAATTTCACGCAGATGTGAGGTACATATATTTTGTTTAGGTTTGTATTTATACAGTTTGTTACGACAAACATGGTATGAATATTTATAGTTAACAGGTCACAGTATTTGGTGCATATCAAAGGACAGCTTACAAATATTTGGTATTGTGTAGTCAAATTTTCATCAAAATAGAATTTAAGCAGCAGTAAGTACCGTATTATTACAGATTTAAAAAAATAGATGGGGCCCTTCAATATAGAAATATCATGTTAGCATTCAGTTTAAATTTCACCTATACCTACTCTACTTATAGTGTCTATGAATAGTTTAATTGTTATAATATTTTCCTAGATATATTGCTAATACATATAGAACTGGGCCTGCAGAAAGGCGGAAACAACTTTTAATGTGTCATAGAAAAAATAATATTAATTGCAGTATGAAGTACCTAGTAGTTTAGTTTATTCTGGTTGGTTAATTTAAATACTTAATAACATAGGATTAGTTTGCTGTTTCAATTAGATCTTTGATTAAGAGTAGTCGCTTAAACTTCTAATAGGTTTCTGTGTCAAAATCAGTATGGATAAACTTGGTATTCCAACAAGAAACCTCGAGGTTGACCAGGATCACTCAAGTTATATACCTACTTTAGTATTAGTCATCTTTTTCAAACTGTCTGCTTAATAGAATGTTAAAGTTGCAATTATTTTATGTAACTGTGTAGAAAACACAAATGGTTTTACGGAGTAATTTAATAATATTTCACTAAATGAAACAATGCTTTTTAAAAATTGATATAAAGATTCAGTTGAGTATTGTTATTTATGGACAGATTATTTGCTTTTCCCAGCTTTAAGTT
>JABXWE010043177.1:0-12558 GCA_014611495.1 Limonius californicus | reverse complement strand
CATTGTTACTCGAGTTTACCGTAGATGATGATTCATAAAAACAAAGGAATACTATTTATGTTGTACTATTTAAAAGTATTACTTAATAATGATAATGATAAGCGCTTATCAAATAGTGTTTATATATGAAGATGACTCTAATCATAAGTAATATGTATTTTTGAAATAATATAGTTGATTTATGGATTTAAATAAATTTACAGCCAATTTCTTAAATTCATAAATACATGCGCTCTATTAATACTATATTTATCGCGGTTGAATGCGCGATAAAAGTTATACGTCTTTGGTTAATTCATATTTGCAAAAGCGGCATCACTAACCGCGGAAACACTATAAAGCTGAAATTTCAAATTCGTCTAATAAAAACACTCAGGTTTTTGTTCGAAGGACATTCACAATTAAGTTTTTTTATTTCACCGTATAATATAAAGGGGGTTTAAAGGAAATGATTATCGAAGTCATTTCAGATTGTTAATCTCGATTGTGTATAAGCTATCGGAAAAAGGTACGCTGTGTTATTTGCTCTTCAATAAGAAGAAAAAATGGAAAGCACTATTTGTTTTGTTTATTTTCTTTATTCTTTCTTCTTCTTTTTTAAGGCCGTCATGTGATTATAACTGTGGCGGATGGAACGAAAGAATCGGCACTATAATCTTAAGCGAGCCCCATTTTAGATAAATTACACCTATTTTAACTTTGAAGTATATATTTTTTTTCAAATACAATACAGTGAAGTCTCCAATAAGCGGACACCGATGGTTCCACACTTTTTGTCCGTTTATTGGAGGCGTCCGCTTAAAATAAACAATCATGTCCGGGTATAGGAAGTGTCCGTTTAAGAGAGAACACAAAAATTATTAAAACATGCAGAAAAGTGTATTTTATTGAACATAACTACAATAATTGTAATTATAAATAATTATTGCCTACGAACACCGCAGTTAAACTGCTTAATATAAGTCCGAATTTATAAAACTCATAAATCAACAAGTTCTGGATTTTACAAACAAACTACAGGAAAGAAATACAACGTTGAAATTAGTTCTGCGAAAACCGTGATAAGGCTCAAATATTTATAACAAGAAGTACTAGTATTAATTTTCACCAGGACGGTGACATAATGTAATATGTGCAAATTAGATGTCCGGTTAAGGGGGGCAATTTTTCCTAAAAATGAGACTTATGAACTGTCCGTGTCCGTGTATTAGAGGGTCCGGTTAAAAGAGGCTATTTAACATGTGTTAATAGTAGCAGAACATTGGTTCTACGAAATGTGTCCGTTTATAGGAAGTGTCCGCTTATAGGGAGTGCCCATAATAGGAGGTTTCACTGTATACAAAACGGATGATTAAAATATGAGCTACATGAACGTTAATCTTTTTTTGTCTTGGTAGCAGTTGAACAAGCCCCTGAAAATGAATTTTCTTCAGTATTACATTATAACAACTTTTACAGTATTTGAACTACAGCGGGATATACACAACTATTTTGATATTTTAGTCTGACCACCTTGAATTTAATTAATATTGCCAATAAACGTGGTTTGTTTTCAATTTTCCTAAACTGCGTACGCTTAGTAAGTAAATCCCAAAGCACAAAACGCCTTTAACATTTCGTTTTAGCAGAATACTGTACATTTTTCCAGCAAATAGAAACTCTCATTTTTAATCTTGTTACACATTATACAAAATATTAATATACATATGTACTTCTGAAAAAATTTCTAGACTTGCCATTTTAAATAATAACTACGTTATTTTGTCAGTAAGGTATCGCTACAGCAGGCACAGCTAGGCAGAATATAACCTAAATAAAGGAAAGCGAAAATCAACAAAATTCGTCCAAATTAATCAAAAATAAGCAAACAAAGATCTAAAATGGTAAACAATAAAAAAGACAGTAGGAAATTGGACCTCTATTTACAACAGTTTATTCATGTATAGGAAGTACTGAATCTAGATAAACATACAAATTATAACAAGATTAGATTGGACTAAGCTGATCAAAAAAATAAACCTTAAGTGGTGGAATAATTTCCAATCATTTGGTGAATTTTCAAAATGTAAGTAAAAAAATAAAAATAAACGGATTATATTATATAGGTTTATAAAAAAAAACTCTAACATATCATTATTAAAAACAGTCAGAAAAGTAGAAAATTGCTATAAGAAATAGAAGAAAAAAGTATATAAAATATCAAAATACAACAACATTGGAACATCAATATCATTATTAATGTATCTATTACAAATGTTTTTACCTTCTTGCCTTTCCCACGCTATAGTTTGGTTAACGATTTTGCAACATCCTTGTAAAAATGAATTAACTCGTTTAGTCAGTCCATATTAAACGTAAATTCAGAAGGTGAATTATTGTAAAAATACGTCTTTAGATCATTTTTAAACGTATTTCTTATACAGGGTGCAACTAAAACGCTTGCACCAACACAAGAAAAAAACTCATATAAACATGGCTCCGAAAATGCATCATTACGGAGTTACATCCTTCTAGAATGAGACCACTTTTCTGCATGTAATTACGTTAATAGTTGGAGCAGTGTTTTAAAGTTTTATGTGCATACCTTACTCATAAAAGTTGCAGATTAGGGCCTAGTTTCGTTTTTATAAGGGACCTTAGCGGAGTAGTGCGGATGCGCACTGCCACTCGAGGTCACAGCGAAATGCGGCCGATCAGCTGGGGTGTTCGAATCCCGGCTGAGGCGACCGTATTTCGCTTAGTTAAGCTTATGGTACATATTGCATGAATGGTTAGTGTGTAAGGGACGCCCGCACCCCCCTTGAAGTAATGCAGAAGCGGTTCCAAGGGGCGAACGGTAGTATGAAGGAATGGAAAAAGAAAAGTTTCGTTTTTATAATTGCATCAGAGGCGTCCCAAGTGGGAGGATTAGCCTCTGTTTTATAGAGTATCTTTTACATTGTTTTGCATCTCTTATTTTTGACTAAATAATCTTATAAAAAGTACCTAAAAAAGATACCCTTGTCAAAAGTAGACAAACCGTACCGATTCCGCGATAATTCAATTTTTATGAAAAATGTGTTGCCATGTAAATTTGGAAACCTTACGAAGCATTTCGGACCCATATTCATATGAACTTTTTTCTTGTCTTTATGTGGAGAACTCGTGCCTAAAGTTTGGGCAAGCATTTTAGTTACACCCTATATTCATACTTTGTACGGATTATAAACTTTGGAGCATAAACATCATGGCGTATGTTTCTCTGGTATGCTTTATAATTTGTATTCGATTACAGCGTCGTGTGTCATGGTAATCTATTAAAATTTTAAACAACTGTAATCCTTCCTATATCGCATTACAAAAATACAATAAATGTAGATAAATATAAATGGTAATTAATTACTCGATTACCTTACCATTTGGCAGTGCATGGTAATTGCTCAGCAGACGCCCAAAAAAAATATTCGCCGTTCTCTCAATTCGTTGATGTCGTGTCGCCTTCAGCTTTCAAACTTTCATAGAAATTGCCTTATCGAAACTTTCTTACCTTTGAAAAGCACGCACATAAAAAAGCCAATTAACAAATTGCTTTTATAGGGCTGTTAGGATTCGGCAACTACTAGGTATTCCTAGCACTTCTGCTTAATGGATTTTAGAACCTGCGGCAGTTTGTTTTAAATATTTATTAACTAATTTATTAAAACAGTTAATTAGTATATGCCAACTTCTGGTAACTACGTCTACCCATCATGAAAGTAATAGTTATTACTAGTTCTTTGTCGGTCGACACCACATTTCCTTATTTAAGTCTGCCCAGATTTCTCAAAACAAATTAATAAACCAGCAGGTAACAGGTGTAAAGGTACTTTTTGAAAGTTAAATGTTCATTTTTATTCACTTGAGTACTAGAATAACATATATTCCAAAATATTCGCAATTTATGTGGACTATGATGACATTAACGTATGGCGCAGCTTTGCTCGTCGCTACTACCGTTTTCTGATCAAGCAAACCTAAACGTAATCTACACTTTACAACGAAAACTAGATTCCAAAATATACGCTTTTTACTTACCTTTCATGAAAACCATAATTCCTGTGGAAAAAAAATTTAATATTCAAAGTGAATTTTTGTAAATTTTAAAAGTAAGCTTTATAAAAAAAATAGTTAAACGAAAGACCTTACTTTTTTTCACAGCACTCAAAATGTTTTAATTTTTGCTTGACATTATACAACAAATTCCTTCAGATATAAAATGCTTTCATAGTACTACACCAAAAAAAAAGTATTTTACAATCACAATTTCCTAGAACTCATTTAAATTAGGTGCAGCCACATGTAAATTTTGATCTAGAATATCCTCTCGTATTACTGACGTTAATTTTATTGCTACTAATTAATTACCGTATTGACAAATTAACCCAATCAACATGTCCTATAGTAGTATAAACGTCAAAATTACCACTGTTGTTTTACTTTGACTCGCCCAGCGTATAGTATACACAACGAAATTAAATTTTTAATGGGATCAAATTACAAAGCGTTTAATATAGTAATTTGTACTTCACAAATTGAATACTAAATTTTGATAATAAACTTAAGACTATAAGTTTTCACATTTTAATTAACAAAATGCGAGGTCGTGCTGCTAATTGTTGTGTTTGCTGACATAGGTTTTATTAACGACGTGGTAATTAATTTGAGTGTATTAAAAGCTATTTTAACTGCTAATTTAATTAGTCTCATCTCATATAGCACAGCAAATATTTTAAATTAATTCTAATGGCAGGTCATTCATTAGCTACAAGGAACATTATCTTATGGAGAGACAGTCGGGGATCTCGTTACATGCTTAAAAATGTATTTGTTTTCATTCGAGTTTCTTCCTTGCCTTTTTAGTTGTTTCATCTTCGATAATGTTTATTTTATTTGTTTAGAAACTTCCGCTTTCACAACTTTCCATGTGTTAAAGTGTTTGTACGCTGTGTTTTTCCGAATTCCACTGCAATGTACGAGACTGGTTCCGATACGCACATTTAAAAGCTACATTTTGCTTTTTTAAATAGGAATTGACGGATCAATTTAATAACCATTATTCAACTATTCAAACCTTAATGCAATATGTTTGTAGCACCACGATAAAGCAGAACCTCTTCCGAAATTTCGAAAATAGTTGTGAATTTTGTAGTAAGTAAATTGTAATGATGTTGAAACGTTTTTCAATTACAAAGCGCGTATGGAATTAAAACCAAGAATGAAAACAATGTTAGTAAACCAGTTGAATATTTCATAAATGGCAACACAGACTATACTAAATGCTTCTCATAGTGGACCAGCAGAAAGTGCATCAATTGATGCAAACGGGCTTATCTTGATGCTCTCATTCTAAATCATTATATTTATAGAAACTTCATCCTTCAAATTACCGTTTTATTTGTTGGGCGTTAAAAAACGGTTTAAACTATTTCGAAATTCATGAAAACATAAAAGAAGTTTAAAACAACCGTCGTAAGGTATTGGCGGTTTTCCGGTAGTTCGCAAAAATTCATCAACATAAATGGCGACAGAAAAATAGACCATGTATTGTAAAAAATTTATGTTACATAATATAAAAATTTCTATTTTTTAAATATTGGTGTAATAAGTTGATAAACAGTTTTGGAACATACTTCGTAAAATCTTCTTTTATTGAGCGTGGCTCAACGGAATTAACGAAAAGTAATTTTTGGAATCGAGTGAGATGTTAACCACTTACTTTAACTGCACAAGGTCGAAGTAGTAAAAATAAATTTCACCTTGCTGTAATTTTAATTGTTATTATTATCTTATACTTTTATGTAGGTATTTTGTAATTATTGCGTTTTTCAAGGTATCTACAGAAGGTTTACGATTTTTTAAATTCTAAATTCCACTATTTCATATTTTATAATCTTATCTGTGGTTTATAAGGTTGCTGCATATAAAGAGTATATACCCTAAATTGCCTTAAAAGCTTCAGGTAAACTTTTTCGTTTAAGAATTTTTAAGACAAAAGGCAAGAAAAAATTTGCTCCGCAGCTTAGTTTTCTTGTACGATGGTGTTAAAGTTCATACCTTTAGTGCAGAATTTTAGCCAAATGGTTACAAGAAATTAAGTAAAACATCTATTTGCTTAATGAGGAAACTTAAATTAGTTCAAAACCGCTAGTTAACATTGAATTAGCAATTTAGTTCTTCTAAGTACTATTAAAAATCATACTTTTGGTAAAAATACATTTTGACAACAATGCAGGTGCATGGGCTCTGTGATAAAAATTTCGCAAATCTGTTTGCGTTTTGTCACGTGTGTCAAGTAAATCAATTTTGAATTGACATTACAATTTTGCATTAAATTCGCCTTTAATTCAATGTTATTGAGTTCACGTGTGTCTTGACCATCATTATGGCGTATGCTATAAAATAAGGCTGCTAGGGTTTACGCTCAGCGTTTTCCTAATAGAAGGCATCCCAGTCACGAGTAGTAATTCGAGCTGCAAATCACAAGTAGCTTCAACAGTGTTGCCAAGTTTCAGATTCTTTAACTGGCTCTTATGAGGAAACTAAGCGCGATAGGAAATTCCTGTTTGCAATTTTGTGGTCTGTATCGGTTGTAAAAAAGTTTACCTGAAACTTTTAAGGCAATTTAGGGACACCCTATATATTAAATACAATGTCAAACTGCAACGAAATTATGTCTTAATTTATTTTCTCATTGGCATCTGTTTAAAAAGATTCTACGAATTATTGTTATTTATAGTTTCTCAGCTGCATAGATATTTTTCTTTGTTTTTCTCTGATCGTTTTATAGCCTGCTTAAAAAAGTGGTTACGCTCTCTAATTTTGCAGGCCATTCCAAGGGTTTATAATTAAGAAACATTAGAATCAAACTAAATAGCTTTGTGTTTTATACTGCTGTTCCAAATTAAGTGGCAGTATCTCCAGTATCAGTAAATCTGACAAAATGCACTTTTAAGTTCGTATAGTGAGTCACCTATAAAAATTCGACGTAAGATACAAGTTTATCTAAATTCTTTTATCGTTGCTGTCTCTTCTAACATAGCAACGTAGCAGATAGTTTGATAAATACTCCAATTTGGAAAATTGGAGATATTGCCTTTTAAACTAGGACAGTAGTGTAATGACATACTAATAATCGATTGTTTACGAATACCGAAATTTATCAAAATTGCTTCATGGGGTGTCGATCCTCGCCATTAATTTTTATACCTAAGCAGTAGTATTCTGCTGACAGCATTAAGACAACACCTCTTCTATTAACACACTCAATACAAACTTTTTACAACTTCCTCATTGCTACCAATTCTTTACATAAGATTTGTAACTCGGCCAAATTAGTATTAGATTAGTTACAGTATATGATTTGCAATTCCATTGTTTGCTTAATAACACAGACACATTATCCCAATTATTCAGTACCTCTAGTCTAGTCAAATCTACCGGAAGTCAGTTTATCCGCATTGAAATTTCATAGTACCTATGGTTGCAAGAAAAATGTGTTTTATATTGCGGTTTTTAGGTCCCTGTGCTTCAAGTATGGGACATTAATATAAATTTAACAAATATATATCTGTTAAAATTTTAGAAACCCAAAAATTGCTGTTTTAGTCCCAGAATATCATACACATTCGAAAAATGGAAAAATATATGATTATGAAGTTACGACCAATTTGTACGAACATGTGAAGTGTAAACAAATTGTATTTGATGTTGATAGCGTGCTTTTGTATGTATAAAAGAGACTTAAAATTTAATTTTTTATGAAACTGTGATATACGGTAACATGAATACATTCCCAACTTCTTAATTATACCAAGTAGACTGTGGGTGTTTCTGAAAAAAAAATAAAAGCATTAATAAATCACCCTCATAGGTGTGCATCTTTTTCTTATTTAACCAAAGTAGTGCGGGAGCTCAGTTGGCAGAGCGCTTGCTTTCAGAGCAAAACTTCGACTATGACTTGGTTTCGACTCCCCAGCACCACCAAGGCAAGGTATACAAATCTACTACTGCAACCCACTATAAATAATTTCCCAATCCGATCGGCAATCGTGAAATCTTAATGCCGAAAATCTTCTCTGAAAGTTTTGTCGACCAAATTCGACGTTAAAAGATATGCCACTACCTTAGCTCTGAGGAAAAACAAGTGACACCAGTGGGAGGCTGTTGACGTGTGTCTTACCGCTTCGTAAATTCCATCAGTAAAGCTTTGAATTTTGGAAGAATTATCAGAAAGTTCAATCCATATCTCAATTTTTTAATTCTTATTATGCATTTTATCGCTTTGACAAAGTTCTTGTATGGTGAAACGAATATGATATACATTGATTATTCTATTTTATAATGTTGGCAATAACGTATAAAATTGTATACATCGGATTTTTTAAAAGTCGTAATTTCGTTTGAAATAAGCATAGACCCTTTAAACAAAAATATGATTTTATGTCCCTGTAAATATATCTCTTACTAAAATGAAAAGTTTTGCTTTTATGCGTCTTAACAAAATTACTACTAATTATCTTTTCGTATAAATTATTTTAATGAAATCACAACCATCTATGGACAACTAAAATGTTAAAACAAAAAGGTATTAATTAATGGAACTACTAGCACGGTTCTCAGGATATTTTAATTCAAGTTTTTATAAGCGATTTTCCGGACTTTGCGTGACCATGGTATTACCATTGAACTAACGTTCCTATCTTTTTAGTCACCAAGGCCGTTTCCACCCAGTTATTTAAAGATTAAAGGATGGAATTGAAACAAAACGTCCGTGCGGAACGTGATGTATTTACCTGGTTGTTGCTTGTTTTTAACATTAAACTTTGGATTTACAGGCAGATTTCCCTAATTGGTCACAGTCTGTGTCCACATATTCTCAAAGAAAAATTCACGTAACGACCTTCAATTTTAAATAAACAGCAAGTAGGTATGCAGTTGCGGTCTGAAATCCATCTATAAAAGTCCGACCTTTCCCTAATTTGTTTACCGTGAAAATGTTGGTCACTGACAATGCCCTCGTTTGTTAATATTTGCCGAAATGGGATCCTTTATTTGTTTCTTTTAAATTCGATTGACCAGAGGACACGCTTTTTCTGTCGATTAAGAAATTCTAGTTCAAGCTTTAAGGTTATAATCAGTTTATACCAATTTTTTCGGTAATAGTTAGGAATTTCATATTTTAATGAATTGTACCAATTTGTAACGCTAAATGTCGTATTGGGATTATTTTACATAAATCATAATTAAAGTTGTATTGTTTCACGTCTTGATTAATTGAGAGATATCCATAGCTAGAGGGAGTAACCTCATTATTTGCAAACGATCTCGAACAATCGTTTAAGTTTTTTTCTCGTGTCGATATTGCAGTATAATGCATTTTGTTACAAGTCTTGTTTGAAAAATCATCTAATTTGTTTCTGTGCCCATGGCTAGCTTTCAAAATACTTTTTCTAACATAGAGCTCTACTTTCTCATGTTTTGAGAACATCCTGATGGTTATGAGATACTTACTAATTATTGGAAGAGATCTAAATATATTACTGACTTAATTGATTAGGAGGTGAAATATCAAAGCTTCCCACGCAAACATCTGCTCGCAACACCGTTTTCTCAAAATAAATATTAGAAAACCAACCAATTAAAATGCTTCCGTTGGAAGATGATATTGTTAGGTTCAATTAATTCATTTTTCTTTATATTCTGATTGATTTTTAAGGCCAGTGAAATTGTATGAAGTATCCTTAGTATTGCATGCTAAAAATAATAGCTATTTATGGAAACTATAAAGTTATTAGTATAATTAACGCATTTAACAAGGACATTTGCAAATTATATCAAGGGACTAGTATGACACATTTAAAGTAATTAAATTACGGGAGTGTTACGGGTTGGTAACTTTTGTTGAAAAGTAAAATTTGCTGTTATGGAATCATTTTCGAAATTTACAAATTCGAAAGCTGACAAAACGATAAAAATATAAATAGAAAACAGCCCATTTACCCACTTTTGAGTTTTATGCAGGCACTAAAAGAAAGCTGCATGTAACTTACTACTACCATATAATGACCTATATGTTACACATAACGAGCCTATGATTGATTCGGTTTTAATTGCGGGAGTTTTTATTTTTAACTTGTTTTAATCGACTGTCGTTACGCAACTAGCTTTACCGGAAGGCGTTAATTATTATAATTATTGTTGATGCTGCGCTGCATCCGGTATTACGTTTAAAATTAATAGATATAATCAATATTCTGAAACATCTTCCCAAAGCTTGTAAAGTTTTAAAGTAAATTAATAAAGAAGTGATGCTGATAATAATTCATTTTTAACATTGACTTTCCTTTATTAATTGGGACTACAGTTACAAGAGATAATCCTTTTATTACATCAATATTTTAGCACAGCCTGAATGATAATTGTCGGGTTTCTAAAATTAATATGTTAGTTGATACAAGCAGTTTGTCACATGAGTGTATTGTATCTGCGTGAATACCACTGACGCTATAAATTAAAAAAGCGCTTTTTTAAGAAGAACATAAAAGAACCGGTTGTAAGATCATATTATGTTTTTTTCATAGTATTTCAAGGTTTTGCGGGTTTTTAGTGTTATTTTTAATGTGAAAATCACCTCGACCCTGCCGTAGTAGTAGCGAAGACGGTCCCATAAACAGAATTATTTTCAAACCTTGAATACTGTGTGAATAAAACCATGACGACATGTAAATTAAGTTGTATTTTGTTTCATCTATGCTCAATCAAGTAATAAAACAACCTTAATATATCAACTGAAAACGGGTCAAACACATTATTTGTCTTTGAAGTAATTAGTACGAATTTGCATCCGTTTCAAATATTTTATGTAGTTTCCGATACTGCTATTTTTTAGTAAACATTTCCAAACCGCTTTTTAATTAACATTAATTAATTACTTACTTAATCTGAAACCTTTCTATAACAAAACTATTATGTTGTTGGATTAGATTTAAAGCCAAATTTTTTTATTGGAATTCTTGTAGGAAATGATATATCTAATAATTATTTTGAAATGATATAAACGTGCCGATATTTTCTACAACAACAAAGCAAGAACTAGAACTCTTAGATAGAATGGCAGAAATTACGTATGCTTGATAATACAAACAAATTCTTTTCTGATTATACAGTTTACATAGTACATCATTCCCTCCTGGTTTCCTAATTATTTAACAGATAGTGATAAGTTGTTGAAATCTTGCTTATAAAGGTCAGTGTTTATGAATCTGTGCGAGTGACTATTTCGGTCTGTGGGCGTCCGAACTATCAGTTTCTAATGTGGCTGTGTTGCTGAGCGTACTTTCCCAGAGAACTCTTCAGCAGGATGACCAAAAATAGGCAGAGATCGCTGCCTTTGCGGACTACTTTTGCTACTCTTAGCAGAAGGTTTCGCAATAAGGAGAAAGATATACTTAAAAGGTAGATACTTCAATTGTCTAATTCCTGTATATTAATTTTATATAATTACAATTTATTACACTTTTGTGTTAGAAACGAAATTGTAAAGTTATTTCCGCAGAATATATTATAGGTAAATATTCATAGCTAAATGTCGCCTAGTTTTGTAGCACAGGAAACACTTTTCAAAAAAAAATTGAAGGAGATAATGAGTGGTTGGTGTTTATATAATTTACATAACTAGTATGATGTTGCACTTTTATGAAACAACTTTTTACTGTCTTGTAAAGTTTTATAATTACGTAATAATAGCAATTGTATAAGCATGAAGTTTCTATTTATACCTCACGTTTCAATATAAACACTCATCCGATACATGTGTGCAAAAAGAGAGAATTAAGAGCGAAAAAGCGATTGTACATAATTAATAGAGCAATCTATTTTAGGAGAGCTTTTTTTGTGTCGCTAAATTGTACCTCTACTACAGTTATAAACGCATTAACACTGCGAATATAACAAAAAGATTAACCAGAAAAAGCTTTCCAGGTGTTTAAAGCGTAAATTGTTTTTTCCGTCATAAATAGTCTTACACATTTATGCAAAGTTGATCAGTTTGTCTCTCTTGTGGATACGCCTGTATATGGAATCGCAAAACATTTCTTTCCGGATGATTTGATATTCAGATGACTGTTGGACAGTTTGTAATTGAATTTTAGTACAATTTGACACAAAATCTCTAATGACATATATTTACATTTATATAGATGATGGTCGTTGTGGAGGTTTTGATATTGGAAATGTAATTCCTAACTTACCACATGTATATTATCTGTCTAAACAAAGGGGTAACCTTACAGGAATTAGCAGAAATATGCTTTTAAAACTGTAACTATTCATTTAATAAAAATACGAAAGTAATTATCAGGAATTTTTTGGCATTATTAATATTTATTTATAAAGATTTTCAAAGGACGACGTCATAAATGAGATTTTTTTTAAATAGTTTCCTGTGAATTACATAACTTTATATATATATATATATATATATATATATATTGTCGTGTACGGACAGCAGCGTACTTTTCTAACTCAACTTAAACTTCTGTT
>JABXWE010043173.1:0-12880 GCA_014611495.1 Limonius californicus | reverse complement strand
GAAGAGACTCGCAGAAAAACCCAACGCGAGGTAGATCCGGCCAACCAACTGTATCACCGCAAACCAATTTAAGGTGAGCCTTTTGATCTTTTAAAAGACGACAACGGGTACGAACCAATCGGTCGCGAGTGCTTCATAAATAATCAAGCGGAAGCGAACAAAAACGAACTAGGTTCCTTTTCGTGATAGTTCACCGTTATTGCGCCGTAGTTAAGTTAGTTAAGTTAGTTATAAGGGTTATTATACGAGGTACAATAAAGAATTGAGTTAGATTTTATGTTTGTATTTTTCACTGCAACGGGTAAATTCAAACTCTGCAGAACCTGAATCGCCCTGAGATTAAAACGACATTCCATGCGGTTGAGCTAGCCCGAGGTAAGTCGCATCTGGGTAAACAATAAAGTGGGTCCCGTTACATGTTCTATTCGATATTCTCAATTACGTTGACGAAATCTAACTCTTTGAAACTAAGTTGTTGTCCAATATCCACTATGTTATTAGTGACTTCAGCAAAATTAGTTTCAAAACCAAGGAAATCAGGTATGATATGTTTCCATGCTGCCCGCATATTGCCTGAAGGTGTCACCACGCCCACCAAGCAGTCGCTGCTATGGCTGTCTAATGCTATGTAAAACCGGCGCGGCGCGTAAGACATTGAAAGGAGAACCACCGGTAGGTGAAATACATATATAACGAGGAACTCAAAAAAAAAAGAAATGAAATATGTATCGTATCGCATAACTTCAAACCCGCATAAAAATAAACCGCATAAAAAGAGACTTGACTGTATAAAAGGAAAAAACCAATCATTTATGTATAAAAAATAATTTTGTATCCTAATTTATTTGAATTTATTTTTATTTTGCTCAATTAAAATTTAGTTTGTTTTGAAATTTTTTTACCGGACTGTAGTGAATTCGGACTAATTGAAACCAAACTATGCGTATTACTGCTGTAGTCAGTTAAACTTTCCTAGAATGTTATTTTTTGCCATCCTGCCAGTTACTTACAGTATTTCTCTTGCAAACGTAGTAGGTAAAATGTATTGCTTTTGAGAAAATATCAAACTTCAAGGCATTCACACAAGATCTATTTATTAATCCAATACTCTCTCCACCTGCTTTTCGTTGCCTCAAACTCGGCATTAATACAAGCTAGACGTAAGCGCGTACCTCACATGAAACGCACATCCGTATTTGTATACTTCGAACCAATATAGTTTTCGACTTAATTAAGCAAATTAGCTTTAACAATGTCCACTTACACATTTAACGAACAAATCTCAAAAGCTTTATATTAGATATGTCATAAGCAACAAGACTGCAAGAACTGTTATGTATTAGACATAGTTGGATGTAATGTAAACAAACAGTAGTTATGTACAAGTATTAAAATAAATAAAGGATCAATTACAATACAATTTAATATATGATAATTCATGGTAGAGACACAATTATTTGTTTATGACAATTTTTCCGCAAACCAGCACACATGGTGGCTTTGGTAGATTTGCTATCAATACTTCGGGGATATCATACAAAGAAAGTGCTGTATTTTATTTTGAAGCAAACCAAATTAAGGATTCGAACAGAAAGACGGCTGTCTTACTATCTTCAATAGAAGCCTCACCTTATGACATTTTGCGGTCATTGTTGACCCCATCACTGACAGAAGACGTAAATTTTAAGGGCATAGTGAAGAAATTTGATGAGCATTTTAATCCTGCTCCGAATCAACGTGTGCAACGGTACAATTTTAGTCAACGCAGTCAACGACCGAACGAATCGATTGCATGTTTTGTAGCAAATTTAAGGAAGTTAAATGAGCATTGAATGTTAAATAATTAAATAACATGTTAAGAGACAGAACTGTATGGGGTGTTTTGGATGAGGAAGTGCAAAAACGTCCGTTATCAGAAGCAAAATTAACATTTTCGAAAGCTTACGAGGTAGCAGTAGCAGCAGGCACGGCATAGAAAAACGTTTCATTATTCGAAATGCAGTAAATACAAGAGTGTTTGCAGTAGACAAATAATTAAGTATGAAACATACGACTTCGTATGGGAATTGTTTCTCCTGTAGAGCAACGCATACTGCTATGTAACGTTTGTTTAGTTTTGCGGCTTCATATGAATTAAAGTCTTATTTTAATTGCCGCTCCTAAGTCGATTACTATTCTATGATTTCCTAAGGTTAATTCATGGGAGGTCACTTTTTCGGAACTTCGGAAGGAAACGCTGACATGCTTGTTTAGTCAGTATATGCCGATCGAAAACAGTTCTTAGAATCCTTTGTCTGCAGAATGGCCCAGAAGTTCCACCTGAAAGATTTTGTTCTAGGATGATTACATTTAGCTGAGAGTTTTGCAGCAGGGGGAAAGGAGTCAGCCTAAACTTCTGAAGAGGAACGCACGTGGATTTGAGTGGGAGTTGTTGGCCGCGCCTTTGCTTAATTAAGATACCGCATCGCATTCTTTTCTCGCCTGGGGGCAGAATATTTCTCGACTTGTGTCGGATTAAAAATATTGGCAGTGTTAGTCTTATTAAATACAATTTAGTGAAACTGTTCTCTCGTCCTGTGTAGGATTACAGCCATTAAACCCGTGACTCTCTCCACTAATCCGTTACAAGTTATAATCCCGTGCAGCGGCAAAGGTTTTGGTTCCTGACAACAAAAACACTCAAAATTTCCCGTTTCCCGAAGAAAGCCTTAGCAATTGCATTGTCGTCATCGTGATCCTGCCTTCAGATGGGACGTTACTGGTTTCCAAATTTAGGCATTTCGCTACGAGGAGTAACCGTCCTTCAAGCTTCTACAATACAAGGGATAATTTCACAGTATCCTGTTGGTTTTAAGAAAGCCCATATTGGAAGCAAGATACATAGACAATTGAAGAAATATGCTCAACAATTTCAAATATACCTACAGCATGTTCCGTTTGAAATACGACCTGCGGCAGAACAAGAGATAGATAAACGTAAAGTTTAGCTCCAAAACCTAAAAACAAACAAGAATTGCAATCACTTTTATTTTTATAACAGATAACTTAAAGAATAAGGCCTAACAGACAGAATTATTTACGTAGATTGCTAGATAAAGATTTGGAATGTATCTGGACAAGTAGACATTCTTTAGCTTTTATGTAATTAAAGGAATTATTCAGATCGGCAGATGTTTTAGATCATTATGATGAGACAAAACCGTTAATACTTTCATGTGATGCATCTCCTTATGAGGTAGGATGGGGTTCTGGCTCATCACAGTATTGATTGCTTTTACGTTGAAGACATTGGGTACTAGTGAACGTAACTATTCACAGTTAGACAAAGAAGCTTTGGCTGTTATTAATGGTGTGAAACATTTTCATCAATGTCTTGCTGGACGAGATTTTACCATAATTACAGATCACAAGCCGTTACTGGGATTTCACCCCGAATGTTAAAGTGAACCTTGATGCTGTCTAGATATTCATATTCAATAGAATCTCGAGCAGGAAAGTTGGAGTACCTGGATTGCCTTTACCATGTTCATGTGATGAATTGATATCACTAAGAGATATACAACTTTTAGAAGCCTATAAAGACCCACCTATAACCGTAGAGGAAATTGAAAAACGGTCAAACCGCGATATGACTTTAAGTCGAGAAAATATTGGGTTTTACATGGTTACTGTATGGTATTGTCAGTATGAAGGCGTATGTACGTAAGTAGTGGTAATGGTCGCAGGGTGTGACAACTGTCAAATACATAGAAATGTCCCACCAAAGGCACCTAGGCAGCGGATAGAAACCCTTGATAATCCATGGTACAATTTACAGAGACTTGTAAATAAGCAATCTGAAGACAGTATAATGATCTATCCTCAATCAAAGGCACCTCTTTCAATAACAGTTCAAGCAGCGTTAGTTAGCAGTCTTTCAAGAAGAAAGAATAGTTCGCGGCGACCATCAGAACATGTACAGGACTTTATTCTTACTTAAGTCGGGAAGAATTGTTATGTATCACAAATACTAGGCTGTAATGTAAACAAACAGTAGTTGAGTGCAAGTATTGAAATAAATAAAGTATCAACTACAATACAATTTAATACACAATAACTCATGGCACAATAATAACCTTATTAAAACTCCAATCAAATCACTTACGGAGTTCCACAAGGTTTCATGTTAGGACCTCTTTTATTTTTATTGTTTGCTAGTATATGAACATTTTTCAAAGTACAGTTCACGACCTGTTACAAAAAAAGCCAAATGAAAAAATCTTTCACTTAATATTAATACTAACTAGTTTTTATTCATGTCATTTAAAGTAGTCCCTACGTAAAATGTACAAGATATTAAGTTCAACTGCAAAATTATTGGTAGTGAAAGGAAGCTGGAACTTTTCACAACGCTGTTCCGGAAAAAGATTTGGAAACGGAAATCAGTTCCGGTTTCGAATCACCAGGCAACAAAGAAAAATATTAGTTCATTTTTTGTAAACAACCAAGAACAAAAAACAATAAAGCAAAAATAACCACTAAATGATAAAATGGGTGCTTTTTATATATCCGTCCGACGATGAATAGCGAGCGACGGAAGTTGGAAGCACGGCATACGACACCATCGTATACATCAGAAGCTTGTTGTGTTCCGTTTCTTTACGGCGCGCGGCGCTCAAATTCACGCCTGGATATTACATACCGCAACTTCATGTGGACCTATCAATTAAATTTCATACTTTCTTGAATAAACTCTGCATATTGTAGGGTATGATTGTTAAGAGATAACGTCAGTGCAAATTCTACTATAATGCTTTACTTTGCAGCAACGCAGTGTTTTATGCAATATATAAAGATTTACAGCAACGAATTTCGAACATTCTTAGAAGCAAATTATTGTGTATATTCACAGTAACAATTTGCGCAAAAAAAGACGAAATTAATTGCATATTTATATTTCTACACACTTCGTTTCACATGAAATGCACCACCCATTAAAAATAAAGCTTCGGCTTTGAAACTTTGCTAAAATAATGTTTCATTATTGGGTGCGAAATGATCAGGTTTTCATAAAAAAAGATTAACAATTATAAGGAAACAATAACAACAACGAAAACAAAATTAATAATGTGTAACATAGGCGTGAACAGCAATGCAAGCATTTACTCGTCGTGGCATGCTTTCTATCAAGTGGTCTATGTTCTCCTGGAATATCTCGTTCCATATAACCTCAAGTTGGTCTATCAACTCGTCTGGGAGCTCTTGGCAATAATCTTAGTCGCCGGCCCATCATGTCCCAAAGATGTTCGATCGACGATAAGTCCGGTGATCGTGCAGGCTAGGGCAACATTTGCAATTGTGCTTGTTGGAGGTAGGTTCTGGTAATGTTTGCAGTGTGTGGACGTGTGTTATAGTGTTGGAAAATACCGTTTGGCAACGTCTGCATGAATGGTACTAACACCGGTTCCTGGACATTCTGAATATAGCGATGAGCATCTAAAGTGCCTAGGACGCACACAAGAGGTGATCTTCTACCGAAACAAATCGCACCTCAAACCATAACTCCAGATGTTAAAGCTGTATGGCGTTATTCAACAAACTCTAGATTTCGCCTTTCTCCTCGATAGCGATGTACCTTCCTACGGCCGTCATTTGCCCACAAACGACAACAAATTGATGAGAGACAGTAGACAAACACCACAACCACTTGATTTTTTTAATGGAAATAGTGATCATTTTATACGCAATAATGAAACATCATTTTAGCAAATTTTCAAACACTTAGCTTTATTATTAATGGGTGGTGCATTTCATATGAAACTGAGCATATTATCATCTCAATAAAGGCATATTCCACTGAATTGTATATCAGAAAACATTATTATTATAGACTATAGTACTCCCCCGAATTAACTATAATTTATAGTTAATTCAGGGGACAGAGTCTATAAAAATATAAAACAATAACAAACAAGGGAAAATATTGGAGACCGCTAAAAATACACCTAGGTCAGACATTTCAAAGCGACTTTAACAGTAACTTGTAACAATTCAAAAAGTTGTACACATATATGATTAAAGTATGTTAAAACCACCATCATAGGAAATTCCTCTCCTAAAATATATGGAATAATAACCTAAGAAACGCTAATTTGAATTAATATTATTTTTTACATTCTGATGGATTCAGTTCGGTAAACATCACCTTCTTAGGCGATAAATGCATATCTTACAACTCTCACAGAGTTTCTATTATTTTGACAGAAACTACCAAACAACACGCGGGAGGTAGCATATAGGCTAAGCTAGTTATCTTTTATTTGCTGTATTGTATAGTCAAGCTTGTTTCCAATATCTACCAGTTAACCTCTGCGGAAAAGTTTTTGTAATTACTTAAATAGAAATTGAAGTAAGAAAGAAATAATTTAACGAACGCTTATTCCTTAGAGCTTTATTAAAAAAATATTTTTGTCGGTAATGAATTGCTTAATGTGATATTATAAATTGATAAAAACACTACAGTATTCATTTATATTATACTAGCAAATATCTGTCGTAAATATACGAACGCAATCGAGCGACAGTTACACACTTAAAAACATCTGAAAATGTCCTTAAACATTAGAAAAACAAAAATCGATTGTGAAGGGATAAACAAAGGGCACATAATATTTACTCTTTACAGAATCCTTGGGACTGCAGTACCCTATGAAAATCACAATTGTTCTATTAATATAAGTAAAAAATATAAAACTTATTGCGCAACCATTATTACACTTGCTACTGTGTTAGCCTGTTGGAGTTGGGTTTGCAGATTTAATCTAAATTATCAAGGTACTGAAATTTCAGTCATTCTAACAGATACGTTAGAATCTTTGTTACTAATAATTTTACACTGGAGCTGTGTGCTGAGCACTGTATTTATAAACAAAAATAGAAGAATGGAGCTGGCACTTAAAATGTCTGTAGTCGAAAAGGAATGGCAAAATTCCAACAAAGTATATGAGAAACACATAAATTTTTTTAAGTGGGAAATCACTCTGCATTACAGTTGCATGCTATTACTATTCATCATCTATATAACAGTGTGGACAAGCATTCTTGGATTTTCCAGAGAAAAGTACGTTATATGCAAAGAAGTACAGATTTACATAAGCATTGCCGGAGTTTTTCAGCTCTACTATCTCAACTTATACTTAAAGAATTTTTTCCAATGCATTAACAAATTGCTTTTGAAATGCGCACTTGATATGAAAAGAAATCGTTCAACAGATGTAATTTTCAAGGACTGGAACATTAATAAACTGACCAAAGTATATGACAAGCTATATGACATAATCGATCTGATAAATTTGGTTTATGGATACCCACTGCTATTGTTAATAACATTTTTAATAGTTAGAGTCATCGGTACCATAAACATATGTGTTCTCTTGACACAATTTCCAAGTGTTGTTACTGCAGCTGCTGTATGGTGCTTAGTAAAGATTGTATGTTATTTTTTTTATCAGTTTATTATATTATATTATAAATCTTACAGGCCCTTGTTACAATGGTGGTAATTTCTTGTGATTTTGTTTCGAAGGAAGCTAAACGTACTGCAATTATAAGTTACAAGCTACTTTTGGAAATACCTGTTCATCCTATCGATGTCAAACAGAAACAAATGCAGAATGATTTGCGTCTTCTAATTCAACAACTACTCCATCGGAATCCTCAGTTCTCTGCTGCGGGATATTTTACCGTTGATTCTACCACATTTCTCAGAACACTTAGTTCAGTTATTTCTTATAGTACAATTATTCTCACTATGGTCGACGAAGTTTGAAGTATTTAAACACTGACATTCCACAACTTCATTATACGTGAGGCTTCGAATCATACTATGCACGTCATTGACACATATGACGTCATTATTTGATTCCTACACTGACATTTCCAAAGTGATAAAGTGAAACCTGGTTGACACTTTATTGATGTCATTTATCAAAATCTAAATGATGTGTATTGTAAAATTCGCTAATCGGTAGCTATCAACATGTGTATAACAATCAAATAAAGTGTGCTGCGTAGTAAAAGTTTTTAAATACAGAATAGGTTATAGTTTTTTTTTAATTCAATTTTATAATATAGAAAGTATTATATGAGGTGCAATAGAAATGTAAGAAGAAAGAAGTAACCATACAACATTGGAAAATAAATGCAAAGAAATAGAACGATTGATAGGAAGCACAAGATCAAATGAAATATGGAAAATATTAAAAAACAAACGAAAATCAGACAATACAACAAATAACATTGGAAACCTGGTAAGCGTACTATGAATAACTATGAAATGAAGGCGTCACAAAAGAAAGGAACATGGAAATTAGTGTAGAAGACATCAAGAAAGCACTAAAGAAGATGAAGAATAGAAAATCTCCGGGCCCTGGAGATTGTCCAATAGGACTAGTTAAATACATCTTAGATGTGATTTTAAAAATCTTAAAGAAAAATTAATAAATGCTTACATGGGTACCAAATCCCAAAAGAATGCAAATTGCTTATATATGTAGTTTCAATATATAAAAAAGGTAATAAATCTCACTGCCACAACTATAGGGGAATTAGTAAAATCTCTTCGATTGGGCGTTTGTATTGGCGGATAATCAAACAAAGGATAGAAGAAGAAATATAGAAAGATGAAGAACAGAGTGACTTCCGCCCTGGAAGGTCCTGTAAGTAAAAATTTAAATAGAGTTTATGTAAACACAATCTAGCTAATGTACCAAAGAAATGAGAGCAGAGTAAAACTGAAAAACAAAATCTCAAAACTTTTGACTGTACTAAGGCGTTGAGACAGGGATGGGATGGATATGGAACACCTATCCAAGACAACCAGTTATACAACCTTCTATTCGCAGACGATCAAGTAATTATAGCAAGAGATCATGAAGACACAGAATGCCTAATGAGGAAATTAATAGAGAAGTATACAGAATGGGAAATTAATCTGGATATGACCAAGTATAGTCTATTTCAAATTATACGGTTATCTGCGTCATAAATGTACTTGTAGACAAAGGATTTGCAAGCTACTTGTGGCTCGGGTTAAAACACCGGCCGCATTCAGATAAATTTAAATATTGTGAAGAGGCTGAGGTTACCTAGGGTTTGTGACTCAGCAAGAAGCTTAACTTCTCTGTTTTTAATTCATTTTTTAAGATTGACCTGTTTAATTAAAGTATTCTTATTTATGTTAAACTAGTAGACTATCTATCAAAATCAGCTTCCTTAATTAGCTTGCATCAGATACAAGTCACTTTTCAGCGATTAAATTAGATCGCTGCCTTATTGTCTGTATTAATGACAATATTTTAAGGAGTAAACACCGCAAAGCAGTTGTTGTTGAACTTTTGTGCGAAGTACATATTTATTTACAGTTTATTTAAAATGTGGACACCGTTGACTGATAGCGAACATTTAATTCGGCGAAAAATATATCAAATGTACCGGAAAAACTATTTGCTTACGGTAAAATTGTTAAATCAAAGATTGAATGAAGATTATACCGCAAAAAATGTTCCGAAAGTACATTGCTAGAAATGATTACACGTATGGGATTTAAATATAAAACTATAAACAAGCGTCAAGTTATTATAGAATCAAACAGGTTAACTGAATGACGCCGCGAGTATATCCAAAGCATCAAAACAGATCGCCAAGGAAATATAAATATATGTTACTTATCCGAAACTTGCGATATTGTACAGAAAAGTTGAACAAACAATTGCAGTCAGTTAGATATGTCAGAAAGAATAGTATATTTTATGTAATTATAATTCTATGTTACAATTTTATTATTTTAAGAAATTGTAAATAAATACGTATGCCTAAATAAAATGGATATTTGAAAATGTTGAACTTTCAAAAAGTCGGGAGTGTTATGTTAGCAGCACTTACAACTTCGTTAAATGTCAACCAGGGATTACCAGGCACCCTTCGGTGAGACATTAATGATAACTTGAAGGAAACTACACGGCAATAGGCACAGAAGACAGAGGCCAGATTTCATAGCAAGGGACGATAAATAACTGTTCGGAATATAAGTATCGACGACTAACAATAATTAAAGAAGTTATCCGAAATAAAGAAGTACGAACGATACAAATGCAAACTCAACGTTATGGAGTAAACAAATACATAAAGAAACATATATTTAAGGCTATATTACTGTAAACGTAACTACTTACGGAGCAGATATTAGACACAAAAATGGAAAACAGACTTAAGCACTGCAGATGCACTTTTGGAGAAGAAGCTACGGAGAATCAAGAATGAATAGAACATGAAATGAAGTAATTAGACAACCGGTGAATATACAACACACTTTAGTAGACACTGTTAATACTAAACAATATAATATAGCACGGTCACGTCAGACGCATGCAAAATGAAAGATGGCCGTTCCAAATATATTATAATTGGACTCCACAATCAAGAACAAAAAAAGAAAGACCAAGAGTTAAATGGAATGAAAAACTAGAAATCAAATGAGAAAAATGAACTTGGATGATTGGCAAGATAGAAAATATTGGCGACTAAAAAGGGAAATGCGACAATATGCTGTAAATCTTCTTAAATATACAGTGTGGAACAGCCAAATGGAATAAATTGGGTATCTCAATTATTGTGAATATTTTTAAAAAACCCCGAGACACGTCAGTTTTAGATTATGAAATGACATCGTGCAACGTAAAAATGTCATCCCTAAATCCAACCCCTTTTATATTGGAATTAGGGGCTTGTGATACCTCATTTGAAAGGTCTCTTCATTCTCTTTTCAAAAATGCTATGGTTATAAAATATATTGCAAAAACATAACAGTAAAAATAATAAATTTATGTGATTGACGAAATTCGCTACAACACACTATAAACTTAATAACTAATAGCGTTTCGTTCTTGATAATAAATAGGCAAGCAAAAACAATTTCGTGTTCATTTTTCGACAGTATCACCTAAAAAGTAGACGTAAAAACTTATCAACAATCTTCATAGTTGGTGGTGTTAGTTTTGTTGAAAACGCCGTAGCAACTTGCTGTGTGATTGTACCAGAGAAGGTTTTTGGCATCAAGATCCCATGGTTTCCAGCGCGAAAAAAAATTATTAATACCAACTGCTCAGGTATTTCACCCCCTAAATTAAATATAATTTATATAAATTGTACTGTAATGTGAAATTTGTTTCTTAAATGCACTCTAAACACTCTAAAATTAGAAAATTGTATATATGTTATTTTAAGCACCCTTTTTACCACAATCCTCATAGATATTTCATTCCTTTAAATGTAATTTAATTATAATTTTGTCGGCAAGGATGCTGTCTATCCCCCACACTTTTTAAAATTTATTTAGAGAGAACCCTCGTAGGGTGGACAAAAAAATTCAAAAACATGCGTCTACGAGTGGGAGATGACATGCTTTTCAGTTTATACTTCGCCGACAATCAAATGGTGATTGCAGAAGACCAGGATGGCTTAAGCTATATGGTGAAGAAATTAAAGGAAGAATACGACAGCATAGGACTAACAATAAATTTGAAAAAATCTGAATACCTACCGGTTGGTACCAGTGAACTAAACCATTTGCTACTAAAAACAAATATATACAAGGGGTAGCGAGATTTAAATACTTAGGAGTAATTTTTGATAAAAATGGAAATAGCGACGAGAAAATTACTCAACGAATTAATAAAGGCAGGAGTGTGATAAGGTCTCTAAATTCGGTATACTGGGAGAGAAGTATTAGAAAAAGAACCAAGAAAAGACTTTAGAAAAGCATTGTGCAAAGCGTAATCATCTACGGCGCAGAAGTATGGGACCTGAGCAGGAAGAATAGAAGTAAATTGCTAGCTACAGAGATGGACTGCAGAATATCACATATTGAACGAGTAAGAAACGAGACCATCAGAAGAAACATGGGAATGGAAACAAACATCGCAGAGGAAGACGAAAAAAGACAGTTAACATGGTTTGGGCATACAAAGAGGATGGACGAAAATAGGTGGCTTAGAAGGATACTGGAATGGGTTCCGGCCGAAAGGAGAAAGATATGACGGCCAAGAAGGAGTTGGAGAGATGATGTAGACGAAGCCATGAGTAAGAGAAGCATAGAGAAAGTAACGTGTTATGATAGAAAAATATGGAAACTGGGTAAACAGCCGCAGAAAAAGAATTCGTTATATATAAATGTAATTTCCATTTTCTAAAATGTTACGATTTATGTAAATCCTGTTTCGAGAAACCTATTTTCGTGCTCTACTTAGGAGCTATATATTCATACTCATACAATCTCTCAAAAAGCACTTGATAACGGGTGAACCGAAAGTTTTGAGACTTTTTCAAAACGAAAATTTTATGCTTTAAAATAACTTTAATTGATTAAAATTTTTAAAGACTAATTAACAAGGCTTAAACTTCTTAAAAATAACCTAAATAACACTCAATGGTCCAAACTCTTCGATTTGAGGCAATTTTGCTCGAACTCTTCGCATAAGCCTTTGGCAACATTCAGGATTAATTTTTCTAAGTTTAGTTCGGATCCTGTTCCTTAACTGGTCCCCAGTTTGGGCCTCCCAACCATTCTCGTAAACCTTCTCAGTCAATAATCCCCAAAATGTTTCAATGGGCCTAGCTTGAGGCACGTTTGGCGGATTATGCGCTCGAGGCACAAAAGGTATGTTGTGAGCTTCCAACCATTGTGTTGTGGCTCGGGCGTAATGACTTGAAGCTAAGTCTGGCCAGAAAATTATTTCATCATTTGGGTGATGCAGATTGATGAAGTCAGCCCATTTCGGCAAGCAACGTTCACAGTACATGTTGGCGGTTACTGCTTCTCCTCTCACATGCCCTATGTATGGTC
>JABXWE010043169.1:0-12465 GCA_014611495.1 Limonius californicus | reverse complement strand
GTAAGGCTGCTGGACTGGACGATATCCTGGTGGAACAAATCAAACACTTTGGACCTAAAGCAAGGCAATGGCTACTTGAAATGTTTAATAACTGTCTGCAACAATGCCAGATTCCACGGATCTGGAGGAAATCCAAGGTGATTGCAATACTGAAACCTGGAAAGGATGCCAACGACCCAAAGAGCTATCGGCCAATCTCACTTCTCTGTCACACCTACAAAATTTTCGAAAGAATGATTCTCCACCGCCTTACAGATGTCATAGAACCGCTGTTAATACCGCAGCAGGCTGGCTTCCGCCCAGAAAAGAGCTGCACCTCGCAAATACTAAATCTTACCCAGCATATCGAAAATGGTTATCAGCAAAGAAACGTGACGGGTGTTGTGTTTATTGACCTCACAGCAGCATATGACACAATCAATCTTAGGGCACTAGCAAAGAAAGTCTATGATCTAACTAAAAGCTTCCACCTAACTAATATAATTGGAAATATGCTCCGAAACCGAATGTTCTATGTCGAGTTTCAGGTAAACGCAGTAGATGGCGTCACCAAAAAAACGGCTTACCACAGGGCAACGTCCTGGCTCCAACTCTCTTCAATATTATACACCAACGATCAACCACTACCCACCGGAACCTCCAACTATATCTACGCAGACGACAAAGCAATCGCTGTCCAGGCTAAAACCTTCGAAGAAGTGGAACAAAAACTAACAGAAGCACTCCAAGAACTTGATCTATACTATAAAGCCAATCAACTGAGGCCAAACCCCTCCAAAACACAGGTATGCGCCTTCTACCTTCGAAACAAGCAGGCCCTTAGGAAACTACAGGTGATGTGGAAAGGCGTGCGACTGGAACATTGCCCAAGTCCCAAATACCTAGGCGTCACGTTATATAGAGCCTTAACATTCAAACAACACTGCAGCAACGTAAAACTGAAAGCTAGTGGGAGAAATAATATTCTACGCAAAATAACGGGTACTACCTGGGGTGCTACACCACAAGTTGTAAAGACAACGGCACTAGCCCTCTGCTATGCAGCTGGCGAGTATGCCTGTCCAGTATGGCAAAAGTCCGCTCACGCCAGACAAGTTGACGTCGCCCTAAATGAGACATGCAGGTTAATTACGGGCTGTCTCAAACCTACCCCCCTGGACAAGATGTATCACCTGGCGGGTATTGCTCCGCCCTCAGTACGAAGAGAAACAGCAGCTTATAGAGAAAGGGCAAAATCATCAACCTCGTTGAGACACCCCCTCTACAATGTTCAAGCAGCCCACCACAGATTAAAATCAAGAAACTGTTTCCTCAGAACAACTGCAAACTTCCAAGAACAATCCAACAAATCTAGGAAAGAGCTGTGGATAGAAACGGAAGATGTGCACTGGATGAATCCCTCGGAAGAACTGGCAACAGGGCACAATGAGAGATGGGAAGTCTGGAAATCTCTCAACAGACTGCGAACCAATACAGCTCGCTCCAGAGAAACCCTAAGTAGATGGGGTTACCCTGTCATTACCACCTTATGTGACTGCGGTATACCCCAGTCAACAGAACATATCGCTGCTTCTAAAGAATAGTGACATAGTGACACAAATCGAAAAATAATTAATTGCAGTTTGTCAAGAACAAGAGAGAAATATTCCATATGGCTAGGGACCCACCCATAACGTACCATTTATCTGACGCCATGTTTTTTTTAAATTTCGGCTACAATTTTCTTCTAGTTTAAAATTTAATTTGGAATAAACTTTAAATTGCTCTCCTGAAAAAGGGAGATTTTTGACATATGTAGGGTCACTATTCTTTAGAAGCAGCGATATGTATAACTGTCCCATGAGCCCCGCCCAATGCACTTTCGACGATCTGATGTCAGCACAACCTAATGCCATCGAAATCGCTCGCTATTGGGCTGGAAATACCTAGTCATAAATTTTAGAGTATATTTATACACTTAATTTTATTTATACAATAATTTTATGTTTACATTTGACAACTATATGTATCTACATATATACAGGGTGTATCATTAATATTGCGAAAAAATCCTTGCATAAAAATAAGAATAAAAGTTCATATAAACATGTTTCCAAAAATGCCTCGTTTCTGAGATACAGGGTGTTGAATATTATGCAATTGAAAATAAAACTTTTTTGTTTCCTCTGCATCATCACTTGTCGGATCACTCTATCGAGAGTGCCATTGACTTTTCATATGAAAGTCGTTACTTTACAGCGATTTGACAGTTGTTAGGTTTCTTTTTCAAAACGAATTACGCAAATAGTGAAATGTGCGATATGCATTTTTGTTACGATCTTGCCAACGGTAATTCATTAGCAGCCAGGCGTCTTTATGAAGAAAAATACCCTAATCGTGTAATACCACATCATTCGATATTTTCTCGTCTGCATCAACGTCTTAGAGAAACTGGAAGTTTTCGAAAACTTACCGCTGAAAATGGGCGACCTCGCACAGCAGCAACTGTACAAGTGTACAAGTGGAAGAAGAGGTGCTCCACGAAATTGACGAAAATCCTACTACAAGTACCAGGAAGATTACTGCAAATGTAAATGTCAGTCATATGACAGTTTTCCGTATACTGAAGAATCAACTTTTATACCCCTATCACATTCAACGAGTGCAGGCACTTTTACCAACTGATTTTCTTCCAAGAGTAACTTTTTGTCGATGGATGCAACAAAAAATTGCTGAAAATCCACAGTTCGTTGCAGAAATACTGTTCACTGATGAGGCAAATTTTTCCAGAAAAGCCATAATGAATTTCCACAACAATCACCAATGGGCTGATGAGAACCCACATGCAATAAGAGCTGGCCGCCATCAACATCAGTTTTCAGTGAATGTATGGATCGGAATTGTCGGAGACCACTTGATAGGTCTATTCTTTTTACCAGGTTAACTGGAGCAATTTATCGCCATTTTCTTGAAGAGGAGCTGCCGATGCTATTGGAAGGCGTCCTACTGCCATTAAGATTACAAATGTATTTCATGCACGATAGAGCTCCGCCTCATTTCAGTTTAGTTGCTCGAGAATATTTGAACACTGTGTACCCAAACCGTTGGATAGGTCGAGGAGGCATACAACCCTGGCCTGCGCGATCTCCGGACTTAAATCCATTGGATTTTTTCCTCTGGGGTCACCTTAAACATTTGGTTTATACGAACCCGATTGAAACGCTCGAGGAATTAAGAAATCGTATAATAGCAGCTTGTCAAACAATTCGTCACACACCCGGAATTTTTGAACGTGTTCGCCAATCAATGCGTCGCAGATTAGAAGCCTGTATTGATGTTGGGGGTAGTCATTTTCAACAACTGTTATAACTTATTGTTGTTGCTGCTATTGTTGTTTACATGACATTATTGTCCTATTGTTAATTGCATAATATTCAACGCCCTGTATCTCGGAAACGAGGCATTTTTGGAAACATGTTTATATGAACTTTTATTCTTATTTTTTATTTTTTCGCAATATTAATGATACACCCTGTATATTGCTAATATAAATTTACTAAACCCATTTTTAAATTTTAAAACACGTGTAGTTTGTTAATACTCAAATTATTTGAAAATTATATATTTGTACTGTATTAAAGTTATTTTGCTTATGTACATAAAGCATTTAAGTGATAACTAATACTGAAATTAAACATTGTATTAAAAATTAAATCACACAATATTCGATGTAGAACAAATTCATTGCAGATTTTAGTCGATGTCCAAAATTCGATATAATATTCTATAACAGTATAACATAACCCTAAAATTAGTAGCCAATAGGTTAAAAGGTAAATAATTCACTACCGTTAAAAGTAAGATTATACCTAAAAATTCGAAACGATGAACAACTTCCTAAATCTCAGCCGACTTCCTCTTAACGTGTTCAACAAATCTCCACGAAGAATAAAAAGAAGTTGCTGCAAATGCTATACCACTCAACCTGCTGTGAAGTCGCAAGAAGACAGAGAAAAGGCCAACAATGAGCTCATGAAAGAATACGAGAGGCTATCCAACATTTCCATTAAAGTAAGAACAAAGAAACCGCAAAAGCCGCCGTTCATAAAAAATTTATTCCTTGGTGTTTTCGATACCGATGTTCTTACGTACCCACAACTAGAAAAGGAAGATTTTGAAGGTCTTAAGAAGGAAATTGAACCAATACAGAGTTACTTCAATGAACTGCAAGTTCAACGAAAACCGCCGAATTTAACTGGTGATTTTATGGAGAACCTAAGGCGAATGAAATTATTTGGATTGCAAGGCTCCCAGTTATTGGATGCAAGAGAATTAAACATAACAGAAAGCTGTAGGGTTAATGATATTATAGGGAGCTGTACATCAACAGCAACCGGCATAATACAGAATGACCAGTTAGGAATACAAGCATTAATGAAATTGGGAACTGAAGAGCAGAAGAAAAAATATTTACCCTCATTACTAGGAGGAAATACATTATCTGCATTTTGTATGGGTGAAGAGAATATGACGGATCTTACTGCACTTAAAACAACTGCAACACTGGCGGATGACAAAAAGACATGGGTAAAACGTGTAACAATAACAGAAAGATAATTTATTGTTTGTTAATTCATTTTTGTAGATATTAAATGGTGAAAAATTCTCTGTTATAAATGGTGCAATTGCAGATTTGTTGCTAGTCGTAGCAACAACCGAACATATGAATAGAGTGGGCATAAAAGAAGCAAAACTTTCAGCATTTTTAGTTGAAAAAAGCTTTGGTGGAATTACAACGCAGCCCTGTGAACCTTTGGGGATTCGAGGAACAGATGTTTCGAATGTCACATTTAAAAATACACCCGTTCCTGTAGGTTGGTACTTGAACAAATGTATTTTTATCAATAAATTAAAAGAAATTTACTGTACCATGTACTGGCTTTATGTTGGTTTATACTGACTTAATATTAAAGCAAAACTGAATTTATTATTGCAGACAACGTTCTCGGCGAAATAAATGAAGTACATTCTGTAATAGCATCACTATTGACAGAATTTAGGTTAAGCACAGGGCCTGCCTGCTCTGCTCTACTTAAAAAGTTAATTAATAATCTTGTAAGTTATTCTAAGCACACCAGCAGTGCAAAAATGAATATATCAGAGACTGAGTATGTTCAATCCACGGTTGCAGAGGTAAATATGTGCAGAATTTTTTTACTTTGTCATGCATGCACAATTTTTGTTACAGCTTGCTACAACACTGTATGCCGTAGAAAGTGTAACATACTTAACATCAGGCTTACTCGATCAGTATGAAAATCAAGACTGCCAAGCGGAATCAGCAATTGTAAAAGTAAGCCACCTGAAGGTGATATTTTGAAATATTTCTAATACTCTGCAATTCAGGCATTCAGTTCCGAACAAACCTGTGCCTCGGTTTTGAAAGGCATGAAGCTGATTGGCACAGCTGCATACATGGAAGATCATTGGTGCAATGTACTGCATCGAGATGCCCTTAGCCACCTTATTTTAAATGAAGCAAGCGAGAATCTTAAGTTTAGTATTGCTTTACTGGGATTACAACATGCAGGGGTAAGATTTGCAACTTATATTGTTTTATTAATCATTTCTTCCTCGACTTTGCCGAAATTCATAATATTAATTTAGAAATGCTGCAGAACCATTGTAGCTTTGCGGTTATGAAGCTAATTGATTTCACTAATTTGGTAATACATGAAGTGAAATAAATTGCAAATGTACAAAGTTTGGATATGTAATAACTGGTGAAAAATCACTAGCGGAGATTCAAGAAAATTGTAAAATTTGTCTTCACACTGCGATGTAGTAGCATAATTATTATTTAAATTTAAAAGTTTTTAGCATGCCACTGGTGTAACCTGTCATTTTATCTAATTAAGGTTAACAAGTTGATGTCGGTTTGATAGATGTCTGAAAGTGTCACCAATGAATCTTAGAAATTACTAGATTCTAATATTAGTTCAATTTGTTGCTACCTGCTAAGCTGCAATGATTCTGCTTTAAATAAAATCTCATTAATCATTACAACAGTTTCTACTTCATTTATCAGCTAGATATGAATTTGGAGGTGTTTAAACATAATTAACAGAAGATACACCAGTGTAATTATAATAACAACACATCTAATCTTTAGCTTGGTCTTTGCCTTCTAACTATTCCAATGTTTCTAAAACCATTGAATTTAAGAGTTCAATTTATTCGTTTATTGAAATTACTATGTGGGAGTGTTTATAAATTTTAAATGATTCCAATACTTTGGATGTATTTGACACCAGAAATATGTAAAAAAGCCAAGTTATTTAATGTTAATATCTAAGAAGTGTTTGTAGTGTAGTTTGATTTTTCTGACTGATTTATAGCAACTTATATGATCTTCATATTTAGTATATAAATGTCTAAGGCCTGCCGAGCCACTTTTATGGTGGAAGATAAAATAGTTTGATCACTTACAGTTGCTTTTCTCTTCTGGTATGGGCGCACTGGGCGACTCTACAATTGTTATACAGCTCTAATACGATTTAGTTTTCATGAGTGTTGGGTGTGTTTGTGTCCTCGAAAACGATTTTTTGGGTCCATCCAATACTAAGCCAAATACTTTTTGATGGGCAATTCAATATCCAGCGAAATGTTGCTTGATTTGTACACTACAAAGTCTGAATAGTAATGTAGAAAGGGCCGTTTTTCGCCAGGACGGGCTGTGGGAATTTTTATAAACCAACAGTAATAAATAACTCAGCGCTCACAGGATATTGTGCTCACCAAACGACCTCCGGCAGTCGCCGTTCGTGCTCGCTAGAAAAAGGTGAAACACAAGCTTTCCACAGGCCACTCTATAAAGTACAATGCAGATATCACTGACTACCAGGTCGAGGCGAGGCCGAATTATTATCCGGGTCACCAACCCTCCAAGCTTTAAGCAAAGTAAAACGGAACCCTTCACGGGTTCACTGACCCCCAAAAGCCTTGGCGAGCTCGCAAGCACAATAACACAGACCTCTATCATAGTAACACAGTAATTTTACAAGTATTTAGAGTACTACCTCAACAAAACAAAAGCATTATCTACAGCTTCATAAAACAATTACTGCAGCACATATTAGTAACATAGGCAAACACCACTTTATTGCATTCAACAACTAAACAACACACATATTGTAATCCACTTAGCCCGAATACGTAAACCTTGCAGCCCTCTGATGGCTCACACTTGACTTACTGTCTATCCCCTCCGCAACGAGTCTCCCGAGAAGGGTAAGCAATACTCATAAACATAATTTGTTAGACTAGGGGTGTACCATTTTAACACAATGTTAAGAAATATAAGTCTATTACCAATTGCAAGTGCTTACAAAATATGAAAAGATTAATCCAAAAATACTATTCCTACAATAAATTGTAGGTAAACATTTTAATTTAAGGAAAGTTAAAAGAATTACTTTTATTAATTAATCTAAAAAAAAAACTAAAACCACATATGCAGGATGCTAGGAAGAAAGGATATAAGGCTATAATTTGCCATGATAAACTATTAGTAGGAAAGGAGGAACTCACATTAAAACAACTAGAAGAACAGGAACATACAGCAGTCAAAAGAACAAAGGAGTACTCACCACCAACAGTAGATAAGGACATTGAACATAACAGAGCTCACAGATGAAAATAACCACAAACACTCAAAAAGAAAAGATATAATAGAGGAAGTAACGAAATTCTACGAAAAGTTATACTCGAGCGTCCGGAGTAACAATCAAGAGGAGATTCGTAACAGCATAGCGGAGGAGGAAGAAGAAACACACATACACGAAAAAATTTGTAAAAGGGAAATCAGGAAAGCGTTACAAAAGCTAAAGAACCAGAAATCTCCAGGAGACGATGGAATAACCAATGAACAACTAAAAAACATTACGCCTCAGATACTTGATCTCATAAGGAAATTATTCAACAAAATACTTTTGACGGAGACTATCCCAGAACAATGGAAAAAATCAACAATTATTTTACTGCATAAGAAAGGTAGAAAGGATCAAATCATTAATTATAGACCAATAAGTCTGCTACAAACTTTGTACAAACTATTCATGACAATAATACAAGCAAGAATCCAAAACAAAATAGAAGAAGGCCAACCTATAGAGCAAGCGGGCTTTAGAGGAGGTTTCTCAACCATAGACCACCTGCAAGTATTAAATCAAATAATAGAAAAATACACAGAATTCAATAAAACAATGCACATGGCATTTATAGATTTTCAAAAAGCATTCGACTCAATAGAGCACGAACCAATGATAGAGGCTATAAAAATGCAAGGAGTCCCAAAAAAATATGTGAGGTTAATAGCAGAGAGCTACCGAGACACAACAGCAAAAATAAAATTGGAGACAACAGGTAGAGAATTTAACTTACAACAGGGTATAAGGCAAGGAGATCCACTCGCGCCAGTTCTGTTTATAGCAGCACTGGAGCAGGCCTTTAAGAATATGAAATGGGACAAATATGGAGTGAGGATTCAAAATAATAGACTAAACAACCTAAAATTTGCAGACGATGTGGTCCTATTTGCAGAAAGTAAAAGTATGTTAAAAAAACATGATAATAGACCTAGAAAAAGAATGTGGAAAGATAGGTCTGACTATAAACTTTGAAAAAACTAACCTATTAAGTAACAGAGTGGTAGATAATATAAAAATCAAAGAAAAAGAGATTAAATATCAAGACGAAGTGATTTACCTCGGCCAGGCGCTCTCCTTCAAAGGGAGAACGGAAATTGAAATTCAAAGAAGAATCGATAAGGCATGGAAAAAACACTGGTCACTTAAGAAATTCTTCAAGGCGACTTACCACTAAAACTAAAAAGTCAGGTGTTTAATAAGTGCATTATTCCGGTCTTAACTTATCGCTCCCAAACATGGTCGCTAAATAAAAAACAATCAAAGAAGTTAAAAGTTACACAAACAAAAATGGAACGTTCTATCCTGAAACTAAAACTAATAGATAAAATAAAAGTGACGGATATACATAAAAAAGTAAGGACAGTTGATGTAATAAACAGTTGCAAAGTGCTAAAGTGGAAGTGGGCAGGGCATCTGGGACGAATCAAAGATAAAAGGTGGTCAGTGATTGCAACAAAATGGTGTCCAAGTGAAGCAGCAGAAAAAAAGGGCGCCCAAGCACTAGATGATCAGAGGAGATCGAGGAAGCAGTCGGGAAGAACTGGTGGCAGGTAACAGATGATAGAAACTTATGGAACCAAATGGGGGAGGCCTTTGCTCAAAATGGGATTTAATGGCTGACAATAATAATAATTAACCTAATTGCTTAATTAGTTATAGGCCTGCCTTGCACTGACAACTTTTTCAAATCAACTGCTTAATTGCTGAAGTGGAACTCATTATCTTGTATAGATACCTGCGCACTGGTTATTTTTTAATTGCAGCAACTAAAAAATTGCATTGCAGCTATTGCTGGTGACAATAGGGACACTAGATCGTGCATGTTTAAGCCTGTCGGCGCGCGTTGATGATTTTTCAGTTGCTGGCAGCTACTTAGTAGTAAAGAGAGTGTGAGTAATTAAGCAATTAAACCTCGACATCGTAAGGTAAAAGAGGTATTATTTAAGAAGAAGAAGTTTAGTAATAAAAGTGAATCTTGTAAGTTTTATTAAATCAAAACTTTTACAATTTATTATTCAGGCTTTATAGTGTACAAGAGGCGGCCGTGGGCTAGAGATTAGCGCGTTAGACTTCTACGCTGAAGGTCCTGGGTTTAATTCCCAGTACCGGAACATCGAATGTTTAACCATTCTCCCTCACAAGGCAATGGCAAACCAGCGAGGTATTCTGCATACTAAATCTTCTCTGGAGTAGAAGTGTTTACACTTCCCGTGGTTGAATATTGAATCCCCCATTTAAAAGTCTTTCGCTTATTATTATATATTATGGGTCCAAAAAATCGTTTTTTTTTTTGCTTTCTTAGAACAAAAACACAAATACACCCAACTTCTATGGAATCTATGACTTAAAGATAAGCTGCAAGTGTTACGGTCGTTGTAGGTAGGCGATCAAGAACGTATTCAGGAAAATTTGTGAATGGGTAAATAAATATGTTATACAACCAGAAATGCTTAAAGTAATACTTTAATTATAAATTACACAATATACATATTTGACACGCTTTTCTAATATTATTAAACGCAAATCTACATTTTGTTTTATTTGTTTAATTTACTCAGACTCGGTGTCACTAAATTCTGAGGTATCGGAAGATGAATCAGCTCCTATATTAATTATTAAAGGTTTGATTTCATATTTTGGAGCATATTTCTGTTCACATGTGTTCTACGCAATTTTCCCAATGTTTTTCAATTTCACAAGCAGCATCTCTGATAAGACGTAGAACATTGTCGCTTAACCTAAGAGAAGTATTTCTTTTTCTGACGTTTGGTTTCAAACTGCTTCACATCATTTCAATCGGATTAAATTCGCAAACGTAAGGGGGGTGGGGTAATTTCCAAACATTATGGCCGTTTGCAAGGGGAGTTTCATCAACGAAGTGTTTTTTTAAATCCTGTTCTTCTATTAGTTTTAACAAAGCTGGTTTAGTTTTCACATTGCCAGGAATAGAAACATTATTTTCCTTTAAAAATCGTTTAATATGTATGTGCTTTCTTCGTGCTTTGGTTGGATATCTTTTTAATTTGCCTGGAATGTTAAGATGCGATATCCATCACAGTCACGCTGGTTGCCGGAATGTTGAGAAGTAAAAGTGTTCAAATATTTCGGCATTCATATCTTGGTCGTAATCTGCGTTGGAACTGCTAATGTTTTTTGCTGATAATTTCAGACAGTTGTTAACGAAACCATTTTCACTACCAGCATGGATAATTATTATGCGCTTTCCTCGCGAAGGTGGAACGTCTATGACATGAATTATGAGTATCAAACCATGTTTCGGCTAACCAAATTATTAATCGATTTTGCCTACGGTATAAATTAATCATCTTAAGGTAACCGTACAATGCGATCGCTTTCCATCATGTATTGCCGTTTATTTGTAACTTTATATTTAAGTCCCATATCTGTTATCAAACACCGTAATGTTTCTGGACTTTTGTAAGGAAAGTACATTTGTTTTGATCTAATTTCTAAAATATATTTCGCCTACGGTGGGAACTAATTTCTTTTTATAAAAATTATAAATAGTATGTCATACGGTTTCCCTGATTCCTATATCAATCCTAAAAAATTTCCGAGTAGTTCTTTTCTAGCAGTGTGTAATACGCCCTTTGTTTATAATTTTTCTCACTGTACTGTAGGGGACTTGTGCCAATTCTGCAACACGTTTGATAATGCCATACTGGCTGCCTGAGTTCAGATTTAAGTTTTTATAAATGTTTAAAATTATTTGCTGCGCTTCAACAGAAAGATGCTGGCGTGTTGTACTTTAATTTATAGTTTCACTTTCACTACTACTATTTACAACATCTATGTCTTCGTCGGTATCACTGCTTGCAATTTCCATAATTTGATTAGTATCGTCGCTTTCGAAAGGTCTCCAGAAAGCTATGATATAGCTGCGACTGGTCAAAATTACGACTGAATGTACCCGGAACAATAACCAAATTACCAAACTTTCGAAAACAAAGTATTCATATTACAAAACAAATTTAACATGATTACTTACATCGTTAATGGACAACGACACTCATTATAACGGTAAGATATTTAACAATATTCAGGGAATAGTTGGTCGGTCATCCGGTAATTTTAATTTAATCTTACCAAGATACTTTTATTATAACATTTTATAATATATATTATAATTATACCCAGTTTCAATAAAAATTTGCATCGCCGGATTTTACTGCCATTGCCAAGAAAGTTAAATGCGATGCTGACCACAGACCAAAAAGCACCAACGTTATTGTTTAGAGATTACATGCTACCTGCTGACTGGTAATCGCATTTGAGTAGAGATTTAAACATTCGCGACTAAAAGTTTGGTCCTACTTTACCAGAAGAAAAAAGCATTTTTTAAGTGATCAAACTATTAAAAATGTTTAACCTTGTAAATCCAGACCGCAGACTTATCGTGATAATCGTTTTGATTTTTCGAAGAATTAAAATTAAAATTTTTCCGAAGATTTAAATTAAAGAAAACCAATGTTCAAACATTACTGGAAGAAATTCAAATAAGTTACGTCAAATAATAAAGTACTGTATAATAGTTATGTAGACGAAATTGTTTATATTTCATAAACCATTGTGTAACACCCATGGAGCAATTGCTTTTGCGTAACTTTACGATTTTATGCAAGCGGTTCATTCCAGGTGGAATTAGTGAGGGATCTCGGTGGTCTTGCGCAGAAACGCGTTGCCACTCGAGGTCACACTGAATTGCGCTTGTTCCGGCGTGGTTTCGAATCCCCGCTGGGGCGACCGCATTTCAGTT
>JABXWE010043166.1:0-13926 GCA_014611495.1 Limonius californicus | reverse complement strand
CTAGAGCGTCAACTCAATATTAATCTTTACATAATCAAGTGGCAGTTAGTCACTTATCGGCAGATACGTGCAACATTAAAGTTCTCGTTATTGTTTCCATGAAATTCTGTTTTAAAGATATGAACTTTAACACTCTCGTACAAGAAAACTAAGCTCCAAATACCTACTTTTTTTTGAAGATTTGTATTAAGCATTCATAAAGGAAAGATTCTACCTGAAGCTTTTAAGGCATTTAAAGGACACCCTGTATAACGGGATTGATCAAATACAAAGCATGTGAGCTAGCCATAGGTGAAAATACCTATAGAGTCCTTTAAAGTAATCTCCCTCGACTTCTACGCACCGTTGGCATTGCTGCTTAAACTTGCCGCGAGGAAGTGCGTTTAGTTCGGCGGTAACATTCCGTTGAATGTCTTCCACGTCGTCAAAACGCCTTCCCTTGAGGGTCAATTTCAGCTGAGGTAACAGCATGAAGTCCGCTGGAGACAGATCCGGCGAATAGGGAGGATGTTCTAAGACTGGGACATTTCTTTTCGCCAAAAACGTCTTCACAATCAAGGCAGAATGCACAGGGGCATTGTCGTTTAAAAGTGCCACTTGCCAGAGGCTGCCAAATGCGGTCGCACACGTCGAATGCGTTTTAGTAAACGCGTCATAACACCCTTGTAGTACAGGCTAGTGACGGTGACACCCGGTGGCACAAATTCTTTGTGAATGATGCCTTGACTGTCGAAGAAAGTGATCAGCATGGCCTTCACTTTCGATTTTTGGAGACGGAATTTCTTTGGCCTGCGATCGCCATTCCATGCTTTGTCTGTTGCTTTCTGGATGGTACTGGAAGCACCACGACTCGTTACCAGTAACAATTGAATCCAGAAAATTTGGGTCACTGTTGGCTGTTGCAATGAAGTCGCGGGAGGTGTCCACTCGATGCGCTTTTTGCTCAGCGGTCAAATTGTGCGGGACAAATTTGGCACAAACCTTCCTTTTCTTCAAATCTTTCTCCAAAATGGTTCTAATGGTTTCACGGCTAATACTCAGCTCCTGCTCATCATTCTCAGTGTCTGTCAGTCGATTAGCCGCCACAAGTTGTCGGACTTGCTCGATCGTTACGGAGTTTCTCGTTGTGATCGGACGACCCGGCTTCTGATCATCGTAAAGGTCCTGCCGACCTTCACAAAATCTGGCAAACCACTCGAAAATGCGAGTACGGGACATGGCCTCATCGCCGTACACAGTTTTCAACATCTCGAATGTCACCGTGGCCGTTTTCCCCAATTTGAAACAAAACTTAATGTTCGCTCTCTGCTCCATGTTTGACTTGTGTCACACGTGACAGCTGCACTAACTTGTTCATTCGCATGCACAGCCTACCACGCAAGTTCTGACAGGATGCCGTTTCAACTATGTGTAGTTTCTTCAAGCGTCCGCAGTAGTGCCAATCCCGTTTCATGTTTGTCCGACCTCGTATATCAAGTACAATTTTTAGTTAATAGTACGATTATGTATGGTATTAAATGACGTAGAGTTGTCGCAAAATTTCGTGAGGTGTTGCGTAGTATACAATGACACGAAGAATAAACGTCTCAAGAATATGTTCCTGCTGACTGAGTTTGTGAAGTAAGCAATATTATGAGGTGTTGTGTTTCGTGTGATTTTTGTTTCTGTTTAGATTATTCCTAACTCAAAAACTCTCTACTATTTACTATTATTTAAAATGTAATTCTACAAGATTCATGATGAATAAAGTAATTAATAGAACATTGTTACGTTGTTTAAAGATTACTAATATAAACTAAACTAATCAGATGACCGTCAGGGGCGAAAAATGATATATAATATCTCCCAGTTTATCTTCCCAGAAGGGAAGGACCAAAAGGAAGTATTTTTAAGCTGTTTGCGGGAAGAACTGATTAGAGCAACTGGTGTTTCTTTAAATTCAGCTAAACGAGTCATTAAAGAAGCTACTGCGAGGATAGTAAATTCAATTAATAAACCAGAACAAAGCCAGAAAAGTTAACAGAGAGGTCTGATTTTGGTTGTATACCGCTGTTATAATTTTTCCATAAAGAAGAGGTATAATAATTTATTACAACTGTCTATAGATCTACTGTGTACAACTTAAATTTATTACTTTAAGATTTTGCATAGGTAGTGAAAGTATGAAATTTGGATAAACTTGTTTTGGAAGCTAACAGTCCTAGCTTAATTTCCAGTTCCGGAAAAATGTATAGTCATATGCGAAAAGTAAAAAATATACCAGGTGATTTAGGGTTAAATATACTCAGCTACACGTAGTTAAAGTTTTTGGTTTTTGGTTTAGAATCACCTGCATATATTCTACTTATCTATACTGTTGTGTTATTTTATCCCTTATTGTTAATCAAGGTTAGAGGCGATACTTAACTATTTTATACAGCAAGTCTCTGCAATAAATTGTTGAATAAAGCTTGGGACCGATTTTCTTTACGCCTGGTCATTTCCGATGGGTATTTTTCTATTGCTGTGCAGTTTGAAGTTGAATTTTCGCGAACTCAGGCTGTTGTAGATTTGTTTTTATAATTACCTAAAGTAGTAATATAATTGTGTTTCCTTATCTGTAAACAAACGTGTTTTAGAAAATGTGTTATATGTTTTCGGTGAATGTAAACATATATGTGTTTTGTGGGAATTTGGACCTTTCCTGTGTAAATTTTATAATACTATTTAGTTGTACAGTGTGTTAAGAACACATTTCAATGATTTTAGTAATTGATTTAATTTAATTTAACGAAAATAGAAACCTTTAATAAATGAAATATTTGTTTTCGTATTACACATCGCATTAAATTCGAGTAAGAAATTAAATAATGCAGAATTTTATTAAAAAAATAGTTAAATTTTGTAATTGTCTCCTATTTTCTGAATGGATATTAAAAATCAGGAGATGCGTTTAAAGTTTTGCCAGATGCGTTGTTATTTCATATATCTTTCTTTGTATTGTTAGTTACTTATCAATCAGCTCAAAACAATTAAGTCTTCTTGCGGTTACCTAGCAACCGACACAGAATTTTCGAGTTTGTGGTCGTTTATGTGATCAGTAGCTTTGGTCTCTCAAGGTGAAGGGACATACGCCCTGCTACTCAATTTGAAAGTATGTAATCTTCGTAATTTTGTAATAATTTGAAATACATTTAGCTGTTCAGTATTATGTGTAAATAGGTGTTATTTTATTGTACTGGTCTGTGACCAAAAAAGAAATTTTTCCTTAAAAATACATTAATTTAAGATTCGAATTGTATTTCTCCAGAAGCAGCGGCAGTAGCTTGCGATTGTTTTTCGACTTTATTTGTTCCATCACATTAAATGGCGTTTCTAATGTCAACAAACTTCAATACGTCAAAATTGCTATTATTAGAAGGAAGGTGTAATACATTTGAATATTTTACCTAAACGGAAATAATTATTAACCATCTTTAGTGATTAATAGGAGGAAGCATCTTCATAATAATAAAATAAATATAATTACCTACGAATTTAATAAAATTTACATTCAGTGATTTTGCTAGCTGAAGGTTATGCTTATCATGGGCAACATTTTACCATGCAAGCAATTTTATGGAATATTCTTATTAACTAAGAAGATATGAAGAAGTATTACAAAGTTTCCTAGTTATCTATACAGAGGGAGAACGGCGGCGAAGTTTCATATTTTCGAGGTATTCGGCAAAGAAATGTTTCTAGCAACAGGTGGGCGTTCAACCTCTTTGGAGATTATTAAGAAGCTGGACCGCCAAACGACTTTCAACTACTGTGATACTAACTTAAATTAAAGAAAGCAAGTGCGCCCGTATAAAGATGGGTCCTATATAAAAGTGCGTTGTTCTTCATTAAATATTGCTAATCTATATTATGTGAATGGGAAGTACAAATAATTTGACAACATTTTATTGATTTCGTATATGGTTTTAAAACAATTCATGCTTCAACTTTTTATACCTTTGCACTGTATTTGAATTTACGGTGTTACCTTAAGTTTCAAGAGTTATTTACTAGTAGTGGAGATCGCCCTTGTTATGTCCAAGATTTTCTAAAAGCAATTTTAAATGTAATTTACTGTAAGGCCAATTATTATTAATGGAAATATTTTACAATAGGCGTACCAACATGGTTTAAGAATAAATTTTAATATTACTTTATTTATTTATTAATTTAAATAGTAGCTGGGTTGAACATAGCTCTTTATGAATACCGTATCCTTCTACGTGTCTCAACATCTACTTAGGACGTTACTCTACCCCACACTTTCATGCATCTACTACATTTGGCATGTTTTTTTATATCGTTACGATTATGTGACAACTTGATAGATAACTCTACTCGTAGGTCCTTATCGCTGGGACCACCAGAGAATAATAATAACGTATGGTAATTGTATTAATTTGTTAGATATTTGTTTTACGTACCACTTTCACTAAATTAATAATGATACCATATTATCAACGTTGCTACTACTAAATTTTATTCACTAGATCACTTTAGAGTTTAGAATTTCAATTATTCTTCCCGAACTCTTTTTCAAAGCATCTCCCAAAAACTCTTTCTTAAAGTGGCCTTTCTTTAACCTTAACTACTTTTTTATTAGTTCTGGTTTGCCTTGTGCAGATATAAGTAGTGTCCTGCTTATTACTTAATTACTCGTATTAGGGTTATTTAATTGTTTCAAGTTTCTTAATTTAATCATTAAATATACTTCGGTATTGCTGACTATGGTGATATCATAATTTAAAATATAAATGTGTATGCAAATTATTGAGCCCACTATTACACAAGCGTGGAGGCACAAGTACATAGACAGTTACTGAAGGCCATTATCCTTGGAGTTGTAGGAGGACCTTCAGCAAAACATGGGGGTTGATTCCAGAATTACCCACTGGACATACTCCTCAATTATCAGCCAATGTTAACATACGCGTCTCTGGTGTTGTGACCAGCTACCCAGCGGGTCCACATCCATACTTCTAACGCGGTTTCAAAGAATGGCATGTTTAGGTGTCATGGGAGTAATATGCATTACGCCCACTGCAGCATTGCAGGCACTTCTTTTCCACGTTGTAGTTGAGACGGAATCTCGGAAGGTAACCTACCAGCTGAAGTGCTGCAGTCAGCTAACGGAAAAGAGTGGACTACGGGAACACGCAAGTGTTCTACCTCTCTCGAATCGAACATACCCGCTCCTCGATTCGAGGACCGACCGTAAGACCACCAAGTTATCTTTCACAACGTCATTTGACACAGACATCCCCGACAGGTTGGACTAGTACTCCCGCGGCGTCCCATTCAGGTCCCCCAACCTCATCTGGTTCACAGAAGCGTAAAAGGCCAAGGAGCAGGTATATACGGCGATAAACCCAGGACGAAGCTTTCCTTTGCCCTGGGAAAGATCGCCACGGTTTTCTAGGCAGACGCCTTTGCCTGTGCTCAGAAAAACATTCGTAAAGGTTATTCTAACAAGTATATCTACATACGCATCGATAGCAAAGTGGCTCTCAAGGCCCTTCGGTCTGTCAAGACAAACTCAGACCTTGTCTACGACTGCCCACTGGCCCTTACCTTTCTTGGCTCAGTTAATTGGGTCGAACTTCTTTGAGTCCCCGGCCACGGTAACATTGAGGTTAATGAAGTAGCCGATACCCTAGCCACAGAAGGCTCTCAAAAACCCCTTCTCAGACCGGAACCGGCTATTGGAGTCCTCAAAGCATGCGCTATGTGCAAAATCGAAAACTCAACTTAAGTTGAACAAGACATCCAGAGAGGCGACAGGTAGAGGCCCTATTTCAGGGGCCTATATCAATAGGGCTGAGCACATTCTACGTTTAAGTAGAAAGCATATCAGTATAGTCGGTGGCCTTCTTAGTGGCATGGCCACTTTAACAAGCACCTACACAGCTTGTTGATCCCAAATGTACGTTTTGCGGGGAGGTGGAAAGATTGTCGCTCCATCTCCTCACGCAATGTCTTGGCTTTATGACCAACAGATATAAACATCTATGCACTGGTTTTCTGGAGCCTGAGGATGTACAGAACAACCCCATTGGACAGGTGCTTGTCTTCGGCATAGAGGCCGCAGTTATCGAAGTTTGATTCTTCTAGAATTCAGACTGCCGTTTATTAAAGACGATTAGTACTCTGAGTGATTACAATTACACGTCCTTAAAAAGGCTTAAATAGAGCTTGAAATGCACTTAAATGTAAGTAGAGATATGTCTGCAAGCGACCGCCTTGCCTCACAAATCTCTCGCCTTATCAATTGAAATGGGCTGTAATCCTGTAAATCGAAATAAACATAAATTAATACAAATGAAGCAGACAAACCTACATTTTGAATATAGCTTCATTACATCCCCATTGGTCGTCACAAAACAAATAACGTAGCAGTTGCAACATATATACTATTCAGGCATTTAGCATTTATCTAAATTACTAAAATCGTATTTACATTTAAAGGGCGTTTTCAATAGCATAAAAAAATTTAAGAAATATTAGAACCAATAGTCGTTCCAATAAAGCTAGTGGATATAATTTCTTTAGAAACATTTTTTTATTTATTTCTGGTTCGGGAAAGTTTTCCGGGGCTAATTACTACGTTTCTAGTCACCAATTTCCTGTACAATACAATTATATTAGCAGCAATAAGAAGTTTGTGAAAACTATAACTGCTGACGATTTATTCAATTTTAAAAATGAGAAATGCAATCCTAAAGCAAAAAATCCCAAAACGAACAAAGTGGAAGCTTCCTAACAGTGTGTTAATTGTATTAGAACCCGGAGCAAAGTTAAGTACAAGTTTCAGGGGTGGCTGAACTTTAATCTTATGTTTGGCGCCTTGCAGTTGCCTGCAGACAATAAGATTATGTCAGTCATTACGTGCATTGGCAACGTCTGTATTTTTCACTCCTAGCTTCCAGCAGTCGTTTTCTATTTCCTTTTTTGTGCCCATGCTGTATACTCAGGCGCACAATGCATAATTTGTCGCTGAAAATTACGTTCAAGATATGCAAATTTCAGCCGTTTGTTAAACTTTCCATAAAGTAATGCTGTTGAAATAAATAACAGCTAGAATTTCTCGCAATAATTCAGTGTTCAACAAAAATTATTAATGTTAGTTTTTTCTACTATTAACCCGATGCCGCGGTCTGTTCCAGTTGGAATCCATAACTAGCATGGAATTTACATATTTCAGGACTATAGAATTTATTGAACCCAGTGTAATAATTTTTTGAGGTTACATAATTTAATTGTTCTGTTACATTTAAAACGGAAGTGTTAAATGACTACTTGCTGGATATTTAAAAAAATGAATGATCCGCGTTGGGCAAACGGAAAGTATGTCATTAACGTTTTAAACGAAACGCCTAATGTAAACGACAACAAAAATGGTTTGCAAATATAGTATGACGGTATTTTCGTATGTGTTAAAGCTGATTTATGCACATATACAATAGCCTTTATTGAATTATAGCTAAAGCTCTCCAGTTTATAATAAGCCCAAAAGCATGTTAATAGTTTTGATATTTTTATGAAATATTGTTACTGTCACAGTTATATATTGAAATCAATTCTTAATAGGCGGAATTGGAGCAGAAGAAAGAAACACAATTTAAGTAACAGGAAAAATATTTCATATTTTTAAAGTAATCTTCATTTATTTTAATATAGTTCTAAAAGTTTTTGAAAACAGTCGGCAAAGAGGTTCGCAGAAACTATTTCAGATCGGCAGATAGATAAAGTTTAATATTGTTTACGTCCTGCATTAGTTTCCCTTCTGAACGGTTTCCACTTTAGGAAAGAAAAAAAGGCTGTTGGTGCCAAGTCAAATGAATAGGTTGGGTGATAGATCTCAATATCGTGGCGTGTCATAAAAAAATAATCCCCAATTAGTGCAGAATGTGCAGGTACATTGTTATGCAACAAGAATTAGCTACCTTTTTCTCGAAATTGAGGTTTCTATCAAGAAATGCCGAGTCCGGACACTTATACACGCGACACACAATCATAGGTCATTTAATTACGGACAGTTAAACACGCCGACACTTAATCACACGGACATTTAAACACATAGACATTTAAACACTGAGGCACATAATCACAGGGACATATAAACACATAGTACCACTGGCGTATAAAAACATTGTGAATTCCTATATGACTGCAGTGAAACCAAAATATAAACAATTATGGCAAATGGAGCTTTATTGCAATTAATTAGTATAAATAATACTTATATGCATAATATATAACATATATATAATGTGTGGTGGTAGCTCAGTTGGTAGAGCGCTCGCTTTCTGAATAAAACGTCGATTCTGGCTTCGGTTCGAAACCTAAGCAGAACTATGCAGATTTATAAAAATCTTGTCTGCAACCCACCACACACAATTTCCCAATTCGGCTTGCAACCGTGGGATCTTAATGCTAAAAACCTTCTCTGGAATTTCGGTCGTTCGGATTCGACGTTAAACTGTAGGTCTGTCGTGTTTCTACCTTAGCGCTTAGGAGAAACACGTGGCAGAGAAGAGGCCGATGCCCAGCAGTGAGACGGATAGGCTGTTGATGATGATGATGATGATGATATAATACAAAATTAAAATTAAAATTACAATACATATACAAAAAATTAAAATACGTAAGCAAAGGTTCTCAAATATAGAATTTTATTAGCCGGAAGCCGGATTGTAGCTTCCAACTATTCGCTTTACTCTGGTGTTAAGATCTCTGTACTTTTTCTTCTGCGTTTGATATATTACCGTGTTTTCGATCAACTAAAATATGCCTGTAACTTTTTTTCGTATAAAAATAAGATAAGAATTCACTTCACACACAATGTGACTATGTGTTTATATGTCCTTGTGATTATGTGCCTCAGTGTTTAAATGTCTATGTGTTTAAATGCCCATGTGATTAAGTGTCGGCGTGTTTAACTGTCCGTGATTAAATGGCCTATGATTATGTGTCGCGTGTTTATGTGTCCTATAACCCAAGAAATGCACTGCTATAATCGTATCATCACTTTAACATAGATAAACTATTTACGCTCTGTCCTGCAGGCATAAATTAGATCACACCCTGTTTATCAATAAGGTGTTATGACTCTGGATTTTTGTGTACTAAATATTTTGACTTGACTGTATGCTATAGAGTTTCGTATTAGAATCGCAACACCCATGACTCATCACCACCGTCTATGCACTTAAGAAAGCTTAAATGGTCGTTACACGACCCAACTCTGCTCTTTCCCTATTCTTTAAGTAAAATCTGTCACATCGTATCTATATTGATGTTTAACTCATCTGCCATAATTCACAGGATCATTTTGCGATCTTCTTTTGCCACAATTTCAATCTACAGATTGACAGACCTCCGGTTAGCGTTATTTTGATCATCTGCTCCATCTTTGTAACATTTAAACAAACTAATAAGTCTTAAGACGTAATCCCCATACACAGTTTTCAATATTTTAGCAGTTTCTGTTGGAGTCGTTTATTTACAGGAATATTTAATATTCACTCGTTACTCCATATTGATTTACAAAAACACGATGTATACCCTAGCGTGCTGCGCAAAATCTAACACTTGTTGGCGATCGTTTGATCAACTTCTAACGATGAAATTGTCAACTATTATATGCTGCTTTACATTTTACTTAAAGAACTTGGCATGACAACTCACCAACCAACTACCAGTATACAAGAGTAGCATGGGAATCTATACCAAGTCAGATTCGTCGAATATATTACACCGAGAACATACTTCTTATAAGGAAATTAATTGCTAAAAAACGATGTGCATGAGGGGAAAATAGCAACGAAATCGCTCTGTTATTGATAAAGTGAGTTATATCAGATTAACGAGAAGACTCCGCACACTTTTGCAGGAATGTAAAAATTCTAACTTTAACCAGTTTGTTACAAATCTAGAGATGACCACATAATTTGGATAGCGGCAAGGAAATTCAGTAGACTTCAAATTTCTATACCATCAGTAACGAAAACAAATGGAAATTGGGCAAGATTTAGCAAGGAAAAAACCGACACCTTTGCAGACCACTTATCGGGTGCATTGAAGCCCTTTGAAGCTATGTCAGCTTTTGATACCAATAAAATAGAGGAATTTTTAAATGTGCCGTGTACAATGTCCTTGCCTATAAAGCCCTTTACACCAGCCGAAGTGCAACATCATTTAATCAAGTTAAATCAACATGAAGCTCCATTCCATTGGCCTGGTAACAAGCCAAATATTAAGAATTCTACCGACGAAAGCTATCATGCGGTAGCAATAATCTTTAACGGCATGTTAAGCCTTTCATACTTTCCCATAATATGGAGATATACACACATAATAATGGTTCCTAAGTCTGGAAAACCACCAGAGGATGTTACAACGTATAGACCGATTAGCTTTCTGCCATTGACAAGCAAAGTGTTTGAAAGACTATTCCGTAAAAGACTTCACCAAAACACGGATATACTAGTACAGCTGCCCAACCACCAATTCGGATTTCGCAAATGTCACACAACGATTTTCCAGACGTATAGGATAGGAAACCAAATATGAAGAAGCCTCGAAGATAAAGAGTTCTGCACGGAAGTACTCCTGGATGTTTCCCAAACAATTGACAGATTGTGGCACTCTGGGTTGCTCTACAACCTTCGAAAATCTCCAACACCCTGTATAACATAGAACAACAAATTTTCGGATAGTTTATGTATTTTAATGAAAATTTTAAGAACAACGAAATAAATTATTGTATTTGACGGTTCGATAAACAAAAACAGAAATAATTAAAAATCCCAGTATTAACGACTTTCTTCTCCTTGTTAACTCTTCGATCTAGCAACATGCATCTGTTTACGCGAACATACATAAGGAGGTTAGAATACCGTCGATCCCGTTGACGTAAAACTAACGCAAATTTAAGGAAGGCAATAAATAGAAAACTTAAAGAACAGCTACAATTGAGTCATATGACTCGGTAAATTAGGAGTCTGTACTCAATTTAGATTTATTCGGTGTTGGATCGGATGCGGTAGATTAATTGAATGGTCTCGCAGATCACCTGGCTTAACCCCGCTCGAATTCTATATATGGAACCGCGTAAAAATTATTGTTTGCGAACATAGTGGAAACTGTCAAACGCTGACAGCGTATTTATGACGCAGCTACACGTTAAACTCCAAAAGTATCTAGAAGAGAAGGACAATCATTTATTTGACAAGGCGAGGCCTGTATTCTCACAGAACGAAGAAATTTAAAGATTTGCTTTGTATCTTCTTAATAAAGCATTTTCAGATATTTGTACACTACAACTTCTTCCACTTATTTATTAAGAACAACCTGTATAGTGTGACATAATAGGATAAAATCTTTTCGGGTAGTTTATGTATTTTAATTAACCCTTTAACTACAACGAAAGAAAATATTATATTTGACAGATTGATAAACAAAAACAGAAACAGTTAAAAACCCCAGTATTAACTACTTTCCTCTCCTTTTCAACCTTTCGATCTGACAACAATGCTTGTGTTTCGACGTACATATATGAAGGAGGTTAGAGGTTAGTCAGGTCACCTGATTTAACCCCACTCGAATTCTATTTATGGAACCACGTAAAAAATGTTGTGAACAAATAGTTGAAATTAAGGTCAAGCGCTGGCAGCGTACTTATGACGCAATTACGTGTTACACTTCAAAAGTATTAAAACGAGAGCTTTTTCGAATATTAGTAAACTAAAACTTTTCACCACCCTCTATAACATAATAGGACACCATATTTTCGGATAGTTTACGTATTTTAATAAACATTTTAGAGACTACAAAAACAGAAATAATTAAAAAATCCACTATTAATGACTTTCTCTTCCTTGTTAACGGTTGGATCTGGCAACAATGTTTGTGTTTGCGCTTCATTTATCTTGGAAACGGCCGTTTCTTAACACGTGTTTATGCTTTGGTAAAAGGGTCTGTCCTTTACGGGTACACTTAATTTATGAGGGCAGCGATCATAAAATAAATATCCATTTTCATGTACACTGAATGGAATTATAAAAGAACTACACATTCGATAGTTGAATGTTATAATTCCATATTTAAAATATTTGTTTTCAGCGTCTTTCTTTCAGCTATTTATTGCAGGTAAATAGGTTAACAATATGACTTCGAATTAGTTGACCTCAAGTACGTAAGATATGCAATAATAGCTGACTTTAGCGCGGTCTATTGTTTTGATAAATGTTTGGTTTAGTTCAGGACATAACCTTCCTAAATTAGTTAATTTTTTGTTGAATACCCTCATGTGTGATTTCCCACGCACGGACGTGTTAATTAAATACTAAATTATGGGAGTTATTCATTTAGTTTGGTCCTTCAGATTTTTAACAGATAATTAACTTATTTTTACGAATATTATTGGTTCTGGATTTATGGGGCCATAAATGCGTGTTGCTTGTAAAAATGGAGTGCACATACAGTGGGTTTTCACGACCCAACACCTGCTTTTGGCCTATAAAAGCAGAAGTAAGTTGTTCTGAAGAAGATTCTTGATCTGAACATCAAGAAGCACAGATCCTTTACAAGTTCCCTTAACCCTTCACCTGCCAGCGTTTTGAGGTATCTCGGTAGCTACGGCTTCCCTTGGCGAGTATGCTTTGAGTTATCTCAGCTACAGCGTCAGGTTCCCTTAACCCTTCACCAGCCAGCGCTTTGAGGTATCTCGGCAGCTGCGGCATCCCTTGACGATTGCGCTTTAAGGTATCTCGGCTGCAGCGTCAAGTTCCCTTAACCCTTCACCAGCCAGCGCTTTGAGGTATCTCGGCAGCTACGGCATCCCTTGACGATTGCGCTTTGAGGTATCTCGGCTGCAGCGTCAAGTTCCTTCATAATTCACCTTGCACCTTCAGAAAACCACCCTGTGCACCGACCTTAACTGCATCTTTAGTATTTTGTTTTACTGGGCAAATAGTTTAAATTTCCGAAGGAAATCGATATACTTGAGATCACGTCGCACTACGTCGGCTAAGGTTTCCTGCAGTTTCCTAGCCTGAACAGGTGAATACCGGAGGTAGTTTTTTTTTTGTCCCCTGGGTCCGTCTACCCGTGGTTCCGGAGACACTTCAGCCAATAAGGCTTATTGTGTACCCCCTGGTATTCGCTCACACCCAGTCCGTGATCTTACTTCCCTGTACCAAGGCGTACAGGCCACTCACGGGGTGCGTATCAAAGTCCTCCGGTTCCATGTATGGTTGCCCGAATATGCGTTGTATTTTTCCAGCCAGCGCATTACAGCTGCATAGGATGTGCATTGCGGTTTCTGGTGCCTCGCTGCAGAGTCTGCATGTGGGGTCACCATCGAATTTCTTGATCCTGATCAGGTGATCCTTAACAGTCATGTGCCCTGTTAGGAGGCCCGTAAGGATTTTTAGCTGCATCCTGCTTAGCTTAAGCAGTTCTATTGCTTTATGCCTGCAAGGTCCTTTAATGAATGCCTTACTATGGGTTAACCCTGGTCTGTCTAGCCAGTAGGTTTTGTGTTGGCTGCAAATCCAGTCGCTGATTACGCTACGGATTGCATATCTTGATACTCCCAGTGCAGGTTCAGGCCCGTAAAACGGCCCTGCAGAGCCCTGCCTTGCGAGTTCGTCTGCTTTTTCATTTCCTACGATCCCACAGTGGCCCGGCACCCAGAGCAGCCTCACGGTGTTCTGTCCTGCCAGGTCGTTGAGTACTTCGTAGCATTCCCAGACCAGTCTGGATGAGGCCTTGGAGCTTGATAGTGCTTTTAGGGCCGCCTGGCTGTCCGATAGGATGTAGATACGCCTACCTACATAGGCCCTTCTTTTGTTTTCCCTCGCACATTGAAGAATCGCGTATATTTCCGTTTGAAAAACGGAG
>JABXWE010043163.1:0-14199 GCA_014611495.1 Limonius californicus | reverse complement strand
TGTATCGTACATAACGGTTCACTTTAGAGATTTAGTAATCAAGAAGCAAGAAGGATGGATGTAGGTGCAACTAAATTGGATAAAATTTGGAGAATTAAGGAGTTTATACCATACCACCCCATGCTCTCTTTGGCACTGCCAACTGCTTTACTAGTTGACAATAACTTCTGTTTATTTCGTACTGCAGGGCTGAATTAGGAAAATTTCGAATTTCACTTCGAAAGCCCCGTACACACTTGTAACAGAACGTTGTACCGTAACCGCGTAACTTGTCAATGTAGACGATATTGTACAATGTTCCCATTTGTAATTGAAACTTCTCACCGTACCGTAACAGCGTAGCGTGTCAGTATGGACGTTACTGTGCAACATGCTCGCAAGGAAAGACGTGCTTAGTCCGAGGCGTGCGTTCTACAATTTGCCAGTATTATTTAAGAAATACGGTTTTACGCTGCATTGTTACGGTACGGTGTTCGGCGCGAATGAAATTGTTGTTGTGATATGGGATTCTGCTGCAAAATAGAAACCTTGGCGGTTCGCAGTGCACTGTGATAAAAACATTTACAAATGCTGTTACCCATTCAGATTCGGAGTTGGTTGAAATCTAGTCGTTTAACATCGTGTCATGTCACAACTTTGCAATGATACGTGGCAGTGTTACGACTTTTTGTTACAAAATATGAGCACCGGTGATATAAGGCACGTTGCGAACAACAAAAATAACAGAAGCTGTTGACGTTCGGAGAGGGTTGAAATCTAGTCCTACAATGTCGTATCGTATGACCTTGCAACGAAACGTGGTTATGTTACTAGCTGTGTTGCAGTTGTTGAGTCTTAGCGGTTCGAGGCGCGTTTCAATCAAACAACCTTTACAGAAACTGCTACCCACTGGCATTTGGAGTAGGTTGAAATATACTCATGATGGTATATCATGACTTTGTGCCACTACACTGTTACCATATAGTGTTTTGTTACAAATGTTTAGGGTACTTACGGCAAGTAGTTGAATTTAATAAAACGTTGAGTTTTAGCTAGGTTTTCATATTATTAGAAAACTTTTTTAAATCAATTTTCAGAAAATATCATCAGATACCGGTAGATATTGGAGAGCATTCTAAAACATGCGTTTGATAGTTAGGTGTAGTTCCTTTAACATTAGAACATTTTATATGTTCAGATCAGATAGAAATTTTTAAAAATATTATTCTCTGGTAATATTTCAGCTTGGATCGGAGATGTCAACGTTTTCTCCATACTGACTTATATATAGCATTGTTTCACTGAAATAGTAGTAAATACACATTATTATGAAAAGAAGGTTATAAGTTAGCATGGAGAAACGCGACATGACATATCGGGCCTGCTATCACAGGCTCAATTATTATTATTTGTATTCACATATCTCTGTGATAATTTATATCGCGATAGGGCGATATAGTAGTAGACGGTAAGATTAACATGTTTAAGTAGTTAAGAAAGAAAGTGATAATATTCGAAAATATAGGTATAACTACGGTAGATGAGGATGAAAATTCAGATTGCTGTAGTAGTGGAGTACCTAATAGTGAATTCCAAGTTGAGAGTACAATACGGACAAGATACGGAAATGCTAACTTTATGGGATTTGGTTCTCCCATGTTGCCAGTTCTAGGCAGTAAGTGACAGTCTAAGACTCTAACTTAACTTAAATAAACAGGTAAGACCGCATTGAACAAGGTATTAGCAGATAGGCCGCGGGCAACACAATAGAAGGATTTATTTTGATTCAAGGTTGAATGTTTAAATGAAAACAGCTTCCTGGGGAAATATGGCAATACTGTATTCTACAAGAACCCATACTGTACTCTCAATTTGGAATTCACGATAGGGTACATTTTGCTAAATTAGAACTCTTGATAAATTGACCATTCTTCTTAAAGGTGCTTACAAACCTGTTTTCTTGTTTATATTCCAATATTAATGCTAGTGCGCCTGTCTATACTTAGAGGACATTGCCTGTTATAGTCTACCAAAAAATAATTTTTCTAATACTTCAAATATCCGAGTTATCAAGCAAACTCACCTTGTAATATTGTAAAAATATTTGTTATTAAATCTTATAGAAAATTTTTTCTCTAATTCTCTAATTAAACTAAGACCAATACGATTTTTTGAAGATTTATATTTAACGCCGATTTGTGGGTCATTCAATAACCTTACACTCTTAGATCACTGAAAAGCCCACACAGTAGAATTGTTATTGGCGCAAACTTGTTGAGCTTACAAAAACACGGTAACCTTAGGAAAACGGTTTTTACCCATTCTTATACGATTTTATAAACGCAGTGAGCATGTAGAAAGATGCATAGACCAAAACTGTTTATTATTCATTGTTGCAGCTCATCCGATAAGCATATTAATGTTTTACAAACGAAGTGGTATGCCTAAGGGTCTGTTGTTATATGTCCAAAATGACACAAAAATAGCTGAAATGCACTTTTAAACTCAGTGGTTTATGCATTTTAAAACTGTAAAACTATCCATGGCGTTCCTATTTGTGTAAAATTCTGTTGAATGATGTATAATACAAGCCTAAATATTATTTGTTTTTATCAATAAACAAGAAAAATATAGAGATAGTAGAATGTAATGGTGATGAAGGTACTGGAGATCCTTATAAATTGCCAGGAGTAAAATTTCTTATATTTTTACGTCAAGCCCTATCACGACAACATATAGATCTCAACATTTTACTCACCACATTACACCTACTCATCTTTATTTTTCATTAATTTCATCAAATTTGTGAATTCAATATGATAACTGCGGTTGGTTGCAACTATTAGACACCTGATGTTGACCGTATGGGTATGGTGTCTACGTTCTTTCGTATTCTTTAATGACATCCAAATAAATCACTATTTGGAAGATCTTCTAATATAAGTTTGTTAAACGTTCACTCTATCTGTATACAATTGAACTTCTAGACAGTTATGAATATGTGAACTTCGAAGATGTTACTTATCGCTGTAAAGTTTGTTGTTTTCTTCATAATATAGGGATACCTCAGTTAATTGTGCCCAAATAATATCGCACTCTGGAAATCTATGCTGAGTGTTAAATTATTATTTATTAAATAATTGTAATTTCAGAAAAGCCGAAGTTTATTTTTATTTTAGTTTAAATTCACTAAAAGATTGTTCAAAATGGCCACCGTTGCTCTCGAGACATATTCTAGCTCTTCTTAAGAGAGATCTGGTTGCCCTACGTAGCATATGATTGTTATTCCGAATTAGTTCTGCTGCCTCAAAAATGCGTTTCCTAAGATGTTTGGTTTGGTATACCATATCTTTCATATTTCCCCACAAATAATTTAAACAAGTCCGGAGATCTTGGGGGCTAGTGGTGCTGTTCTCATCTACCAATTACACGTACTTCAAACGGTTGATTGAAAAATTGTCTTACATGTAATGTAAAGTGCACAAGGGCACCATCGTGCTGGTACCACCTACCATGTCTGATCGCCAGAGGGACATCATCTAACAATACTTCCAAATGATCTTCTAGAAAATTTAAATATTTGTATACGGTTAAATGGTTCTCAAAAACGAATGGACCAATGAGTATATTATCAATAATTCCACACTATATATTCACTGAAAACCTATGTTGATAATTTGACACTGTGATTTCGTGCGGATTCTCCAAATCCCAAAAGTGGCTGTTCTTTCTGTTCATTAATCCATTTCTTGTAAATGTTGCCTCATCTGTGAATAAAATTCTATTTCGTAGGTTTCGATTTTGAATGATCCAGCGGAAAAATTCCATATGACTAACGAAATCTGTAGGTAAGAGGGCTTGAACAGGCAAGATATAAACCATGACGTTTTAATGTTCTCCAAACTCGCATTCTTGGCATATTAACGTGTACAGATACACGACGAACAGCATTTTTATCAATTTCTCGCAGTATGTTGCACTCATTCTCTAGTGCTTGCTCTACTGGACGCTCAGTCGACGGTTTCGAGAAAGTTCCGTGCTCACGTAAGGGGTTGTGCACTCGTTGGAAAAGTCGTCGGTCTGGTAGTCGCCGATTTGGAAATCTGAACCCATATTCTCGAGCAGTTGCTACTGAGTTTCTATCGCAAAAATTGTACATGCAATCGATATCGGCGTGCTTTCGCGTTGTACAAGTGAACATTATCAACAATGTTAATAAGCGTAAGCAGGGAAATCAACTTTAAGGTGCTTTACTGTTAGACATACAAGTAAATAATATCATTTTCATAGTAACGTAGACAGTTTGTATCAAATACTACTTAATATCATTTATTGTTTCGGCTGCTTCAGCATTTAACTAAGACAGGCCATAACTTCTTTAATAGTCGATTTAGAGAAAATGATCATTCTTTAGTTTTGACCTCTCCTACATGTAGGTACTGACCTCAGGTCATGGGACGTGATGTCCTCTGGCAATTAGACATGGTATGTGGTACCAGTACGATGTTGCCCCTGTGCATTTTGCGTTACGTGTAAGAAAACTTTTGAATCAACGGTTTGAAGGACGCGAAATTGGCAGAGGAGAAAAGCACCTCTGGTCCTCAAGATCTCCGGACTTAACATGTTTAAATTATTATTTGTGGGGCCATATGCAAGACATGGTATACCAAACACCATCAGAGACTGTTGAAGATATTAGGAGACGTATTTTTGAGGCAGCAGAACTAATCCGGAATAACAATGATATGCTACGTAGAGCAACCAAATCTGTTTTAAGAAGAGCCAGAATGTATCTCGACGGCAACGGTGGCCATTGTGAAGAATCTTCGTAGTGAATTTAAACTAAAATAAAAAATAAATATTGGCTTTTCTGAAATTGTAAGTATTTAATAAATAATAATTTAACACTCTGTATTTTGAAAACGGTTTACTTTAGAGCAGAACTTTAATAGAATTTTTAACTATATTTAGTCTAAAGATTACGTACACGAAGTAACGATCTCACGTCGTGGGACACCTTCTGTAGATCGGGCTGCAAAAGTATACGGGGTGAGCCTGCTAAGATCAATCAGTTTGATATCTCAATTATTTGAAGTATTAGAATAGTTATTTATAATGTAAGTGCTAAAAGTGACATTTTATTTTGTGAGAAGGGAAGTTTGTCCCTTCGAACAAAATAAAATCACTTTTAGCACATATATCATACACTATTTTTTCTACAAACACCATTAAAAGTACAAATCAATGCATTTCTTACGTTATTAAATTTATAAAATATCGTTTCGAAACCCAATTATTCATGAAGTTTATTGTGGCTAAGGTAATGAAAATTCGATCGTTTGTTGACAAGTAATTTTAATCTCGTGACAGCGCCGAAAAAAATTATTTGTTTGCAAGTAAAACACTGTACACTTCAGATTACTTATTCTAACTGCAGGTTCTCTAACTGTACATTTAATTAAGCAAATAAATATTCCTTTGATTTAAAATTTCTTAATTTTTTTATAATATCGCACCAGTGTTAATAGTAAATCACGTCATTTACTTTTAGCGCTAGTGCTAAAAGTAAATTACTTTTAGCACCAGTGCCATAAAATCACATTTTAGACATTGACTAGCTTATTTCAACGAGGTTAGACAATTAAAAAAAAAATCCTTATACACATATATATTTATATAAAATTATAATTTTTAATACTGGATATTGCTTGAAACATATTGCTCCATTTATGAAAATTCATAAATTTAAGAATCTTCCTAAAATATGTTGTGATTTTGTTCTGCCAGTTCAAATTAGAGTGATATTAACGTAAAATTGACAATGAAACAAAAGGACATATAGCTCAAATCACCTACAGGGAAACTGTCTTCCCAAATATTTTCAAATGAGACTTTTCGTATTTACAAATTAGTTTGTGAGAATGCTATTGATTGCAGTCGTTAGGAAATTAATTTGTTTAATTTACCCTGATTTTAAAAATACTTAAAGACCCGATTGACCAAGAGCCGCTATTATGTGCAATAATAATGTAACAAGCGTCTAAATGGGCTGATGTGCTGAAGCGCCAAGCCCTTATTTTAAAAAAAAATTTGAATGTTAAGTTTTTTGTTAATGTTAGAGGTATTGCATTTATTGTTAATGTCAAATGTAGCAAGTCTTAATACCAGTAGGGCTTAACAAACCTTTAGCAAATGGTAAACTTAAATTGTTTTATATAAATAAATACCCACCAAGATTAACAAAATATTAAAAAGAAATGGACGGAATAGCCTGGCACGTCAACACATCAGCCTATTTATTCTCTCGTTGCGTCATGTCATTATTGCATATAATCTTTGTAAATTGGGCTCTTAAATTACTTAAATTATTTAAACTAATTAGACTAACGCTCTAATGAGCATACTACTGTACTAATTTGAACTGGCAGAGCAAATTCACAATCTTTTTAAATATTTTAGTAGAATAATGTTCCAAGCAATGATCAACATCAAAAGTTTAAATTACAAAGAAAGAATTTTTATATGCAATATCCGAAAATTGTTTAATCTCGTCCTTAATAGCTAAAAAATATGTTTGAAAGCAGGTATCTAACGGGGGTACTTGCCTGTTATAATCTGACAAAAATAAAAAATAAATTATAATAATTTAAATAATCGACATATCAAGTTGATTCGTTTTAGGAGACTCCCGCTGTATGTATATATATTTAAGCGTTCATGATTCTAACTATTGATATTGTAGAGTGTTTAAATATCTACCTATCATACAAATAAATCAAGTGTGAGCTCACCTTTCTAAAATTTAAAATTATTTTGTGATGATGTTTGAAATACTAAATTTTATTACACCGTGTGATCATTTTATCTTATAGCAAATAGGCAGGTTGCACCTCTCACATGTGCGTAAAATGCATAGTTAATTTTTCTTTTTAACGATAAAAAATATTATATTTTTACATTAAGAGTCCTTCGGTCAGGCAAATGTTAATTACTGTTTCGTCAAAACTTAACAAACCTCTGTACAAAGTTGTTGATTTGTTATATTCCTGTAGTAATAACAATCAATTTCAATTTATTCTAATAGCGAGAAAACGGATATGATGCTGATTTTGGGAGAATGCAGAGGGACGGTGGACTTCGCAATACTTCCATCACATAATGCCTTTAGGCGTTTGGAAAGCAATTTGAGGAAATATAGACAGTTTTCCAAGCCATGGGTGAGACAAGGATGTACAAAGTACAACTGTAGAAGCTGAAGTGGCTGTCATCGAACAAGTAACTGGTAATCCCTATATAAGCCAACGAGCAGTTGCAAGAACTGTAGGCTGTAGCCAAAGTTCAGTATTTAACATTTTAGAAGCAAAGCGGTCCCTTACCACGTCATATTAGTACAACACTTTACCGAAGATGATTATCCACGCCGATTGAATTTCGGCCAATTTTTAAAAATCGAAGTTCTACTAATCCACTGTTTTGAGAAATTTTCTATTTTCTGACGAAGCGACGTTTAGTAACAATGGGTGTGTAAATAGACACAATTGCCATTTCTATTCACAAGATAACCCACACTGGATTCAGAAAGCACACTTTCAAAGAATTGTTACTGTAAATGTGTGGTGTGGTATCGTTGGTCTCCATTTTTTTGAGGGCAGCTTAAATGGGGGTATTGACATTTTTCAGAAAATATTTGCCTCAACTTTTAGAAGACATTTCTCTTTATGTTAGACAGCGTACGTGGTTTAAAAATGACTAAGCATCTTCCCTGCACATACCATAGAATTGTATGAAACTACTGAGATGAAACTTTCCAGAATAGATTAATTGCAAGAGGTGCAATCCGTCCTTAGCTTCCGCGTAGTCCGGACTTGAGTCCGTTGGATTGTTTCTTGTAGGGTAAATTAAAAAACGACATCTGTGAGACTCTCGTCGAAACTCTAGAAGATTTACGCTAAAGAATTATTGAATCATGTAGGTCAATCATTCAATCACCCTATACAGAAATAGTTTCTGACGGATTTTCTCTAATACTGTACCAGAAATTATATAAAACTAAGAATATTATAAATTCTTGTCATATTTTGAATTTTGGGTGAATCTGCTCTGGTATCAATAATATAGTTTACATTTTTGTTGATGTCAGTGCATTGCTTGCAATAATTAATTCATGCACTGAAACAGGAAATGAATTAGTGTGCGACAGACCAAAAGGGATTCATAACTCAGTTTTCAGGTGAAAAATTGCAGCTTTAAATATGATAAATTATACAAAATCTGCTCCAAAGTGAATTAATTAAAATAATCTGAAATAATGCGCTTAAAATCTCAGGCGTTATTGTTGAATTACCCTTTCTATTTTGTTTTGTGCCCTCGCACAAGCTTGCGGGAATTAAAAACAGCATATGAGCACCTCCGTTTCCATATTCTGGCATAATAAATAAAAATAAGCGTGCGTTTGGAATAGTAAAACGACGAGAATATAGTCAGTAATTCATCAATGAAGTTGGCTCTTTTTTCTACAATTTAATTAATGCTTTGATTTATTTTTGCTTCCCAATTTTCTAAATTCGAAGCCGAAACAGAAAGAAGATTAAATTGGGGATTGTATGCATGAAAATATAATTTGGGTTGATAAATAAAGTATCCAAATGACAACCCCTAGGGCATATTAATCCAACAACCGCGTGCTAAATTAAATTAGAAACGTGAAAGTAAATGTGTATACATACATTCGCTAATCCCGAAAACGAATTGTACAAAGGATTCCGTAAAAGCAAATACCTCTTTAAATTTCAGACATTACGTTAAGCACCATTTGGATGCTGTATTTCAGTTTTCTCTTCTTTTAACCTCATAGTTCTTCTTGAACTTCCATGCATAATATACAATATGCTCTGCGATAAGAATATTAAATAAATTATTTGATTAATGTACGAGGGATATTTTTTAAATAAGGTCCGTTTGTGAATGAGAGTGAGAATGACGCGCGATCGCCGCAGTACGCTTGCGCGTCTGTTCCCAGCATGCTTTGCGCACTTTTAGACGCCATTTGCAGCCGTATCGTCTGTCTGTGTGCTGAGCTGTAGAAGTTTATAATGTTTAAGAAAATAGAGTCGCCCGCCGGCTGTGATTCGATTCTTCAGTGCAAGAAACTTGGCAGCAGCGGAAATTCACCGTCAGATTTGTGAAGTTTACGGTGATAATGCCATGAGTGACAGTAAAGTACGAAAGTGGGTGAAAATCTTCAAGGACGGACGGGTTAATGTGCTTGTTGAGCCATGCCCTGGCTGACCTTCTTTGATTTCTGAAGATTTAGTTTGTGATGTGGACAACAAAATTCGAGAGGACCGACAATTCACGATTTCAAAGTTATCAATTGAATTTCCACAGGTTTCAAGGTCTTTTTGTACACCATTATTTCGGAGAAACTGAATTATCGAAAATTGTGTTCTCCGTGGGTTCCAAGACTGCTTTCTGACGACCACAAAACAAAAATATTGGGTTGTGCTTCATCGTTTTTGCCTCGATACAATCAGGAAGGAGATGAATTGTTGGACATCGTTACAGGAGATGAGACTTGGGTGTCTCACATGACTCCTGAGTCCAAGCAACAGTCAATGGAATAGGACACACATCGTCGCCAACCAGACAAGCCAATGAAAGCCAAACAGACAATTTCAGCACGAAAGATCATGACAACTATCTTTTGGGACAGGAAAGGGATTTTGTTAGTGGATTTTAAGCCGAGAGGCACAACAATTAATTCAGATGCCTATTGTGTGACCTTGAGAAAAATCCAGCGTGCCATACAAAACAAGCGGCGTGGCCTACTGTCTTCCGGTGTGATGTTGCTCCATGACAATGCAAGGCCACATATTTCTGCACAAACACAAGGTCTAATCAGGTCTTTTGAATGGGAACAAGTGCATCATCCACCTTACAGTTCAGACCTTGCACTCAGTGAATTTCACTTGTTTCGGCACTTAAAGGAGTTCTTTTGGTGGTCATTTTTATGTTTTATTCCACTATTACCGCTATTCAAACAAATCTGTTGGATGCCGACGTTACAGTCTGCGAACATTCCTGCTATTGTCGAATCAGTTAACTGCTAGGTGGTTTGGCTGAAACTGTACTCTTTTTGGTACCTATATTTTAATAATAGTAACAGTCACAATTTCAGCAGGATTCATTTGCTTTTTGTGCTTTATGGGTATTTCAACATTTTACGTGTCATTTTCAGAATGATTTAATATTGTAAACATATGTAGTTATGGCAACAGCACAGTGGATCTTGATTTCGAACTTTTAGATTTTTCTGGGAGTTTGTATTTGTGTGAGCGTACATATCCATATATTTGACCTATGTATACATAATTACAATGTGAACAGTTTAATTTGTAAATACCTGATGTTAACAAATCGTTCCATCTTTTGCTTGAATAACGTGTTGAAAGTGTTGAAATTTTAGCAATTTTCTCCGATATTTCGCCGCAATAAGGTATTGAAAAATATTTAACATTTCAGAGTGGTCTGTCAAATATAAAGTATTCAAGTTCGTTTTTAGAATTAATTTTTATGTTTAAGTCTAAATAAGTTTCTAATGTAAAGTTTATGTTTGCGGTAGAATATTACTAAATGTTAAGAAATCACCTATTAATTTAATTGAACTATCAAAACATGCTAAAATATCATCAACATAATAGAACCAAAATATAATTTTCGAATAATGATTGGATTAAAAAATTTGATATTCTGAATGTTCCATAAATATATTAGCTAAAAGTGGTGAAATTGGACTTTTATAATCGCGTATTAGCTATGCTCAATTTCATGTTTATAAATAAGGTTATTTATAAACGCAACTTTGCGACATATCTTAACGTTTTAGCGTAAACAAAATTCAATGCCCGCCTGCTTGACTCATTTGTTTATTTAAAATTTAATATTTAAATTTGAAAATAAAAATTCCAAATGCAAAATAGTATATTATTCAACTTGGACGAGCACGAGCTGCAGGCGGGTGCTGTAATCATCCAAGTGAGTTATTGCAATTACCACGAGCTGAATACTGCACTTTATTTACGACTAGTAAATCGGATTTCTATTATTTAAATTTTATAATTTTCATCAAAATTGTGAATAGTATCTCACACAATTTATGACAGATTTAATTTTAACAAGTGTATTTATTTTCGTTGTCCATCGATTAATTGTCTAATGTTTTAGTTGCACGTTTAGAATTGGTTATCATTATACGTATAACGTATTAGGAGTGGATACATTATTATATGCCTGACCTCAAAGTTGTTCTTGATAGGAATATACTTTAGAAGTCAGTTTTCCAAATTAGTCTTCTTTATTTTTATCCATTCTCTTTTCCAAGCAATTTTTTGGGTTTTCTACCGAACTTTCTCAAACAACAGTTTTTTCCGGAGTTTTTGTCAGTATCTTCTCTGCCGGTACTTATTTTTGTGGTGTTTATTTTTCTGCTTCCTGTTTTTTATCCCCCAACTTTTATCTATTCATTTTTTTCACCGACTTTTTAATTAGCTTTTCTTCATAGGCACTTCAGGCAGCACTTTTCTTAGTGCCAGTTTTTATCTGTCGCATTTTTTCCGTGTGCCCTTTTTTGTGTAATTTTTTGGCGGCACTACTTTTCCAGCAATACTTTTTTAAGCACCACTTTTCTGCTGTAAATTTTTCCTCGGGCACTATTTTCAGCAGCACTGTTTTTCGTAGTTGTTTTGTTTGTATGTCTGCGCTTTGTTCGCAACTTTTCTCCATGCATTTAAACCCCGGCACTTTCGGCTGTGGCTCTTTTTCAGTCTGCTTGTTTTTATGTTCATGTATTTGCATGGCATTTTTTACCATGCACTTCTTTTCGCTAGAACCATTTTCCCACCTGCACTTTTTCGGTCATCATTTTCATTTGTAACTTTTTTCAGTGTCACTGTTTCTGCCGGAGTCTTTTCTGCCAATACGCTGTTTGTTGACGTTTGCTTTTGCTTGGCCACCGCATTTTTGTTTAGCATCTTTTTGCAACGCATTTTTTTCGCGGAACTTTTTTCATAAACTTTTCTATCAGCACTTCTTTTTTAGCCGTAAATTTTCTCCGCCGTTATTTTTCGAGCGAAATTTGCTTCGTTTATCTTTATTGTACGTCACTTTTTTGCGGAACTATTTTCAGGCAACATATTTTGTCGATGTTTTTTCCGTGACTTTCTTCCCGCCGTCGTAAATTATTCCTCTGGCACTATTTTTGGTCGCACTCTTTTTCGTAAGTGTTTACCCGCGTCCCATTTTTGTAATTTCTCTCTATACATTTTTTTCGCGGCACATTCTTCTTCGCCACTTTTTTAGGTGGCACTTTTTTCCGCCGTTAGTTTTCAAGCGGAGTTTTTTAGTTTGTCTTTCGTCTCCGTCATTTTTGGCGGCACTATTTTCATACCCGACACTTTCTGAGGCAACATTTTTTGTCACCATTTTTTACCGCGACTTTTTTTCCGCCGTAAATTATTTCCCCGGCACTGTTTTTGGCAGCATTATTTTTCGTAAGTGTTTGTTCGCGTCTCCTTTTTGTAACTTTTCTCTATACATTTTAACGCGGCACATTCTTCCTTGCCACGTTTTTAGTCGGCACTTATTTCCGAGGTTAGTTTCCTTTTTTTCTTTGTATTTCTTCTACGTCATTTTTTTGTGGCATTATTTTCATACCCGGCACTTTTTGAGGCAACTTTTTTTTTCGATGTTTTTTTCTGTAGCATTTTTTCTGCCGTAAATTATTCCTCCGGCACTGTTTTTGGCAGCACTCTTTTTCGTAAGTGTTTGTTCACGTCTCGTTCTTGTAACTTTTCTCTATAATTTTTTAACGCTGCACATTCCCCCTCGCCATGTTTTCAGTCGGCAAGTTTTTCGCTGTTGGTTTCCAAGCGGAATTTTTTCCTTTGTCTTTCTTGTACGTCATTTTTTGCGGCGCTATTTTCATACCCGACACTTTTTGAGGCAACATTCTTTGTCGACGTTTTTTTCCGTGACATTTCTTACGCCGTATGTTATTTCTTAGGCGCTGTTTGGCAGCACTCTTTTTCGTAAGTGTTTATTCGCGTATCCTATTCGTAATTTTTCTCTATGCATTATTTACGCGGCACATTCTTCCTTGCCATGTTTTTAGTCGGCAGTTTTTCCGCCATTGCATTTCAAGCGGAATTTTAACTTTGTCTTTCTTCTACGTTATTTTTTGAGGCACTATTTTCATACCCGGCACTTTTTGAGACAACATTTTTTGTCGACGTTTTTATCCGCGGCATTTTTTCCGCCGTAAATTATTCCTCCGGCACCGTTTTTTCTATAAATTTCGCACGCGGCACATACTTTCTCGCCACATTTTTAGTCGGCACTTTTTCCTGCCGTTATTTTCCAAGCGGAATTTTTTCCTTTGTCGTTCTTCTACGTCATTTTTTTGTAGCACGATTTTCATACTCGACACTCTTCTTCGTAAGTGTTTGTTCGCGTCTCCTTTTCGTAACTTTTCTTTATGCGGTTTTTACATGGCACATTCTTCCTAGCCTTTTTCTGTTATGTATTTCTGAGGCGTTGTGTTACTGTATACTTCTTTTCCGGGCGGCGTTTTCCCGGAAGTATTTTGCTAAAGAACTATTAAAGCTAATTAATTGTTTAAGAAGAACAGCTAGGCAACTAGAAAAACTACATTCCAGTAATGATGGTTGCCTCTGTATATTTTCAAACTTGACTCTAAGTCCAGCAATTTTTAGTAAAATTAAATTATGAAACCTGTTCATAATAAGTTTAGATTTATTGTTTTCATATTGCTTTTTCCACATTCGCTTACAATAGTTAACGAATTTTCCAACATTCGAATAAAAGAAAAATAGAAGCACCCTTGACAAATCAAAATTGTCGATACAAACAATTTTACTTATATATTTTCGAACGACTCTTACGGGACTCGTTATAAGAATCTCTCGAACTTCGTCAATCTGTAGGTGGAGGAGCAATTTCGCTGATTTTGTACAATTTTTTCCGTAGTCTTCGTTGATGATTGCGGTTGCCTAACTATTATGTAAAGTTTTGCCAATACCAAACAGTACGCTAGTTTTCCTTCAATCTAAAACACCACTTCCGCAAGTTTGCGTTGTTTATGACGAACTTCACATGTAAATTAAGCGCATGAAAGGGAATCCGGTTCGGGAGAGTCAACCGTAA
>JABXWE010043162.1:0-10494 GCA_014611495.1 Limonius californicus | reverse complement strand
TAAAGCAAAGATGGGATTCAATTGAACACACCTCCTATATGCAAACATTATACATTGTATACGCGTTAAAGAGTACATGAAAGTTTTGTGCATTGACAAAAACTTGGTTTTTAACTTGATATAAATATATATATATATATATATATAAACTAAGGCTAAGGATATTACTAATTACCTATATAATCATTTATTGTTATTTAAATCTTGAGGGCAAGTTAAAAGTTTTTTGTCTGTTCAGTTTGTCTCGTCACTATTATGTAACACGTTTAGGGCAAGTAGATTTGGATGCACATCAAGTTAAGTTAAATATTTTGACTGTAGTTACTCACTTCCTCTTTAGCTGTTTTCACTTCTAAGTCTTCAAGGGTTTCACTGTTTGGAGTACACCACAGAGCATTACTTTATAATTCGTTGAACTTTCGAAGGGAAGCGTTCCAATATATCAATGTTAGAAAGAGAAACTCTTCCCCTGCGCTGTATCCCATAAGACTAGATGGGTTTTCAGGCTGCTTTGTACACCAATAGTTTGTTTTTAAGCGCCAGATTTGATTTAGGTCCCAGCAACCAATGGAGCTTTGCAAATTTATGTCCGTGTTGCTTTCTTTTATTAAGTATGTGGGTTCTCCATGTTAAACCTTTATTTAGGTATATACTTAGTATTTGATATGGTCAGCTTGTGGTAGGTTCTGGTCGTTGAATCTGACGTGTGGTGTCTGTCCTTTACACTTTGTAAACGGAACACCTGCCTACTTGTTTTGGTTGAGTTTTACAAGCCATTTAGATGTCCATTTATGAATTTGATTTAGTCTTCCTTGAAGTATCATTGTAGCGGTGTTTGCATCCGAATATTTTGCAAGTATCACTTTATAATCGGCGAATGTTGTCGTACATGTTTGTTGGTCGGAGGTAAAGCAGACGTCAAAAGTAGACACAGTGTTGGCGCAAGGACGCTACCTTGGGGGTACTCCTGCTTTTAGTGGGTAGAGTGCTGTGCCGTCTTGTCCATATTTCACGCTGAAGTATGTTTCTTTTAAGTACGACTCCAGGATGATGTTATATATTATGCAAATTATTCATAGGGGTGATGACTTAACCTTCCAGCGGGTGTGCTGTGTAATTTCCCTTGAGCGGGCGCTTTTCGTAAATTCATGTAACATGTGCAACATCTTCATGTAAATGATGTTTTCTTTACATAAATGTTGGAAAATTGCTGTGAGGATATGAAAAATGATAAGTATATGACAGTACATTAAAAAAATATATTTGATTTTCGTGAATAAAAAAACTAGGCAACACTTCAAAAATGTAAATATCTCAAAACAAAATATTTCATCGACCTATTGGTCAGAAACAGCATTCTCATCCTTACAATTTTTTTCAAACCACCTCAACTGCAGAATGGTTCTTGCACATAAACGACTGGCAACGGCAACACTTCATTTATGCTGAGGATCTTTTCTTCCCTAATGCACATGACCGACACACACTGTTATCGGTTAAACACCCGACCGTAATTCACTTTGAGAAAAGTACTTATATCTTGAGGTAAATGTCTGAGACTTGATCTGAAGATAAGATGCTCTTTCATCAAGCTGAATACCAAATTTTTCAGGAAAACACTTCGATGCTCAGGAGCCTTTGTTGGGTAGGCAAATTTGTATAAAATTTGAATATTTACGCGGCCAATATTCATCAGAATGTAGAAAACTACACACGGTCATCTCTTTGTTATTCAAGAGACCGAATAAATGGCACACATTTTGTCTACAGTATCCACACCGCTTTTGGTTTCATTGTAGTCCAGTATAACCTGAAGCTTTTTGGTGTCGGGATCCATTTCGTTGTCGTCATGTAATGTTGAGAGTAATAATACAGATTTTTTTTCCGAGGTACATAGGAAACCACCATATTTTCCTTTTGGAAACCAAAAAGAGTGGATCCAACAGCCCTGCTTTTGTTTGGCAAAACTTCTTTTGGGATTTCAAATTTGTTTTTCTTCATTGTGTCCAAAACTGTTAGTTTTTTCGTAGGCAAATAATCAGCGAGTGGTACACTTGTGTGCCAATTATCGATGATCTAATTCCGATTTAGGTTTTCTATCGGAGTGACTAAACGCTTTACAATATCTGTTGGGGTATTAGAGGCCACAAATGGTCCATTGGGTTGTTTTCCGCAGTATATTTCTAGATTGGATGTGTACAAACATTTGGCATCACATAACGCAAAAATCTTCACCCCGTATTTCACTGATTTGTTAGGAATATATTGGATGAAGCTACAGCGACCCCTAAATGGATGCAGCATCTCATCGATTGTAGTATATTCGCTCAAATGACTTGCAGTTGTTGACGAAAGCTTGGAAGAAGCCACGTATCGCTGCCAGTTTGTCAACTTTCCTCCTTTCGATTCTGGTATTTTTGTCATCAAATCTCAGGCAACGGATGATGAAGAGAAATCTCTTGCAACTCATGACAGCTCTTGTTATTTGAATTCCGGTACCGTCACTGCCAAAGATCTCTTTCACATTTGCGTGGTGAGATTGTTTTATACCGTTCAAATATAGTAGACCCAAGTATGCCATAAATTTATGCCTGTCGATGTTTTTACAGTCCCGATCTCTAGAATATCGGTGGTCAAGTCTCAGCTGATCGATATACATATTTGTGTACTTCAAAACATCGTCAATTATAGAGCTGTCGATAATTTGGAAGAACGCATCCAATTCATTTTCAATACCAAGAACTCGTTGCGGCAGGCCAGTGGGTACTGTGACTACGTTTATCCCCTTAGTTTTTCCAGAAACAGGTATGTTGTCTTACGCCATTTTGTTGATTTATTGTTTCCAATGAAAAATTCTTCCATGGTTTCCTCCTCTTCTTCAGACTCGCCTGAAGTGTTTTCTTGTTCAGCAGCTCTTTCTTCAGTTTATTGTTCGATTTCTTCTTCCGAAAACTCGCTCTCACTCGAGGAAAAGTAAGTCTCAGCATCTTGCTCTGACTCATCGAATAAATCTTGAACGATTTTTCTAGCTCACTTTGTGCGGCTAAGGCCACTTGTAAATTTGCCATACGAAATATATAATTGTAAACAAGGTTTAACTCTTTCTTTTGTCTTTCACTATACAATGTTTTCTGAAAAGAAATCAGTTGTTTTATTTGAAAATGTTTATATAGCTTATAATCAAAGCTAATTTACGATTTCTGGCAGTAATCGCCTCTACTCGCGACCACTCCAATCAAATTCGTCCCAACTGCCATAATATCACATTTAAAAGGCCTTGGTTGTTGATTCTGAAATAATTTTTGAAGAATATTTCGAGCATTATCATCAGCTTAACAAGCTGCAACAATTTAACAATTTTCGCTCCCATAACCACATAAATTTAAATAAGGAACAATATGATACTACAGCAAGGTGTAGCACACTACATATAATGACAATATTAACCATTTGAAGATAGAAATGCTGCTTGTACTGGATTAAATTTTATTACTGATCCTTTGCGCTTTCCCTTTACTTTAGCAACTTTTAAAGCCTCATAGTGTCTGCTATGCTTGAAATCGATTTTCATTTAAAGAACTTACGGAAAATTTAATCGAATTTGGCATGAACACGAGCTTCCGCTACAATTTTCGGTCCAAAAGTAACTTTTCAATGAAATATATATCATGAAGACATTCGCTCTCCGTTTTTAACTGTAGATGGTTTTTTAAGATGCTACCGTTACAGGTGACAATGTGATAAACAAGAAGCTACAAATAGTCGGAAACTACTTTGTAATATAAAAGGCTTGTTTACGTTACGAAATATTCACTTTGTGACATATATAGAGTGCTTAGAAAATGTATTATTAAAAAATGGCATACCAGTACGAAGTCTACCGAGGGTTTCTCTAACTACAGCAATGCAACTGGGAAGGACATGTTAACGACAACATAAATGCTGATGTGAGAACAACGTTACACCAGTGTTTTGTTTAAAGTTAATATACATTTGTTTAGTTATTATGCCGTATGATGACTTTGAATACGCTCCATAGGGAAACTACATGCGTTTGTGAAGATCTCTAATTTCCTGCTTTCCAAGTTGAAAAACTCTTCTAAAACAAGTTGTACGCAGAAAGGACATGTTCATACACAATGTAAACACAGCTGAATCGACCCTTTTTTGCTACTTTCGACCGTACGGAACCAGCAACAATAATGATTACAGGACCATTCTCATTTGAATCCCGCATTATCACAAATTGTTTTTGTGATTTATCAAAATGTGTTTTTATAATCAGTCATAAAGCATCTTTACAGAGGCGCAAACGAAAAAAGCTCTAAAGCAATACAGAAGCCACCTGTAGCGAATTCCGCTTCAGCTGTGATCCGTCACAAAAATAAAACAAATCATTCTGCTAAATTTTCCTGTTGGTTTTGCGCTTTTGGTTTCTTTGCATTTCCTTTTGTGTTTTGAAAACACTATGCAAGGGCTTAAAGCTCGAAAGATGTTTAATATTTTAATGAATCTGTCAATTAAAGAGGAGGCTCTTTTTACATCCTCTTCATAATTACTTTTCCTTACAGCCTTCACCACTCCCTAGTTACATACAAAGATTTTTTAAGGAAAATGTTCAGCACGCTCTTGGGATTTCGTTAATAAAAAAACCTTAATATCAAACTACGTAGAGGGTCGTAACGTTTAAGCTCTTGTATGAAAATCGATCCACTAATTCTAATTACTACCCACGGCTTAAATGTTGATGAAACAAGCAGGTGGTTTTTAAAAAACTTTGCCATTTCCTGCTGGAGGCGCTTTGCGATTTTATTTCTTTAAAAACAGGGATTTATTCAGAATAAGCAACATCAAAGACCAAGCCACAAAATTAAAATCAGCAGATAACATAGTGCTTAAATCAAGCAAGTACATAAATCAAGGCCCATATGAAAATTTTACATATTCTAGAATTTTTCAGCGTGCAGTAAATTTAACCGGCTTTCCACATTTCCGTAGAATGAGTTAGCTGTCAACAACAAAATGAGTCCGGAGCTATTTTACGCCTCCGGCATATCAATTTTTCACTTGCGCAAATTTTATGCATTAGGTAAATCTACCCCGAAGAAATTTATTTTCCATTTTGTCACCCTTCTAACCCACTAAAATACGCATAAGTATTTTGATCCTCTATATAATATAACCCTTACAATATCAAATAAATGAACAATATAAACGTAAATCTGAAAGTGTGTTTAATTCAACATATCACTGTCGTTTTCAGGCCTTACTTAGAAACTACGAAAGTTTAAATTTTGATAGAGCACGATCTTGTTTACATCAAAACTTAAGCGTAGGACGAAAACAACTAAGAGAATAATTTATGTATTTCAGTTTTACTTCCAAAGTTTCCAAGGCATCGCATTCATACAACTTTGATAATTATTGGGCATCAGTTTCACAATGAACAGACGATTAACTCTTTCAACCTTTACTGCTAAACTTTTGCTTCCAATATGTTGTTGGCGACTTACTATTCCATAATCCCTAATAATGGAACATTTGCAGCAGCCTACAAGTTTTAGACGTAATTGTATTCCCTTAGAAACGTTCGATTTAACTAGAAAGAAACGGACGATAGAGGACGCTGCTAGGAACTTCCAAACTAGTATAACATTGATTGATTGATTGATTTGAAAGAGCGAGATCGAGGACGCGCATCTCTAAGCACTGCAGCCATCATTGGCTTATTGTACACCCTAACCAAGAATTTTGCCTATCTGGGGTAATTCCAACTCCAGTAGTGATTTTTAACGTGTCACACATCGCAGTGGCACGGGACCTACGGCTTTACTTCTTATCCGACAGAAGGAGCATTTTCAGATTTTCCCCACTAGAAAAATCTCGCCGACCTTGGCCAGGTTCGATCCCACGTCCTTCGGATCTAAAGGCAAACCACTAGAGCACCGAGGCCGGCTAGTATAACATTAGTACTAGATACTGACTTACTTTGCATGTTTTGCAATATCATTGGTAGTAAATGTGTGCCTTAATACGTGAGGTGTATATCTCAGATTTTAAGACGAAATACGAGGATAACTCAAATACTTATCTATCTAGCCATGAAAGCAATGGCTGTGCAGCCTATGCTATTTATGATATATTTTCACAAGTTTTGAATAGTTGTATATGCAATTTTGTTCAGATCTGCAACCCATTTAAAAAATATTGTATTTAGTTGTATTAAAAATGAATGTTGTAAAACTTGAACACCGAAGTAATAAAATTCTTGACAAAAAAGATAACGGAACAAAAACTATCTATGACAAGATGACTGCGATCTACGGAGAACAAGCTCCATGTTATTACAAGATTACATTTTGATGCAAACAATTTCGTTGGGGACGGGAATACCTTGAAGGTAAATCAAGATCGGGATCAAGACCTTCAGATGCGACTAATGAAGAAATGTGCCAGAAAGTTGAAGCTATGATGCTAGAGGATCGATGTTTGAGAGTTGAAACTGTATATTCAAAATTACCATTACCATTTTATACGATAAATCAGCCTTGAGTAAGGTGTCAGCAAAGCAAAGTGGATTTCAAGACTCTGCAACAAATTTGCGACTACTTTAGAGAAGGATTCAGAGTTTCTATCGCAAATTGTGACTGGTAACAATACTTGGATTTAGTACTGGGGTCTTCAGACGAAACAAAAATCGAGTCCATAAGGGCTCTTCACCTCTCAAGAGATGCCGAACCCAACCTTTAGGTGGGAAATTAATGACTACAATGTTTTGGGACATGGAGGGTGTATTGTTGACCGAATATATGCCGAGAGCGACTACACTTTCTGGAGACACCATACCAATACTCTAAAAAATCTAAAAAAGCCTACTATTGCGTCAGAAAAGCGTCTTCTTTTTGCACGACAATGCACGAGGCTCGAAAAATCGGGCCTGTTTTAGAGGAATACGGGTTTCAGATGATTGAGTGATCACGTTACAGCCCAGATATGGCAACATCTGATTTTTACCGGTTTAGGAAACTGAAGAAATACTTAAGAGAACAAAGATTTTACTAAGAGAACGAACTGAAGCAAGCTGTCGATGGCTACTTCGCTAGCCAGCCAGAGGAATTTTTTTCTGAAGATATAAACTAACTTTCGGAGAGATGGCCTAAGGGCGTTGGTATAGCTAGATGTTATATTTAAAAATAGAATTAAATTAAAATTGTTGTATCCCTTCTGTTTCATGGCTAGGAGATAAATTTTTACAACCCCTCGTAGTAACACACCAGTAAGACACCTACTATATGCAACTGAAATGTGTAATACATAGTTAACTCCTAAGAATAGGTAATTCCAAGTTTGAAAAACTAAAAAGCATTCAAAGTGAGAGTGAGAGAGGCACGGAGAGAGAGGAACAGAGAGCGAGATGTTGTTCACTATTTTTGTAAAGGCAAAACTATAATCCAAAGTGAATAGCATACTGGAACCAATTAAAATATAATACAAAAGGTTCCTCGGGGAAATAGATACCATTACTTACATCAATTCTAGTATATGGTTATTATTTTAGGTATCCTTACCTTTTACATAGCATACAAGCTGTTTTTTCCAATTTCGCTACACAAATTATTGCTTAAAATGTATGTCAAGTTTAATCTCCCATGTGGCTCAGTAGTTAATTCACATTAGTTCTATGAGTATCCCTATTGTATTGTGTTTTTAAAGCCATAAAGTAGTCTATCGGTAGTTTTGTATGAGCTTCTGTAGCACAACCTTCATCTAGCACTATCAAATCGCCACTGCCCGTTTGAGACTGTTAACCAGGCATATTACATAATGCAATAACGCAAATCGGCTGTTCAACTGTGTAGTCTTCTCGCCCGCAGTGTAATAATCATATGATTACAAACCTATTATACAATACCAGCACCCGTCAAAGTTACTAAATATGTATATATTGATAGCAACATTAAACATTAAAATGTTAATTATTTCCTAAAACATATAGTAGTTACAACTGCTTTTAGCTACGTGCCAATGTATCGTTTCTTTCTTATAATTTAGAAGATCACAACAATTGTTTATAAAAGAAAGTTATAAATGAAGGGGGTGGCTTAAGCTACCACCTTAAACAGTGCGATCGAGAAAACGTTGTAGATTCTGAACTGCATGAGTAGTCGCTCAGGCAGAGATTGCCTCTCCTCTCTTCCACTTGTTGAGATGTTTTGTGAAAACCTTCTGGTCACAAAGAACCTTTTAAGTGCTAAACTTCTTACGAGCGTTAGAGCGCTTTTCTCATTTTTTCAGTGATAATTTTGCAGTTGCGAAGAATATTTTCAGCTACTTCAGTCGCTTCTTCACAGAATCGACATAAGTTGTCGTCAGCTTTGCCCATTAAATTGAGATGCTATCTCAGTGGGCAATGTCCGGTTAGAAGAAAGGTTATTTCCCGTAACTCCGGTTTGCTGAGCTCGAGCAATTCTCGTGTTTTGTTTGGCGAATAGTATATCAATTCCTTTGTCTGTCTTAAACCTGGAATGTTGTTCCAGTGCGTAGGCTTTTGGACGTCTTCCCCTTTTTTGATCCCAGCCATAATGTGGCTTTTTACAATGCCACGGAAAGGTTCCGGGCCAATAAAATGAGACTACGCACTTGATCTAGCAAAGCAATCAGCTGTCTCGTTTCCAGTAATGCCTTCATGACCAGGCACCCACATCAAGGCTATCTTGTTGTTTCTTGCCAGTTGGTTTATAGTTTGTGTACATTCCTAAGTAATATCAGACTCAAAAGTGTAAAACTTCCAAACTTTAAGTGCTGTTTGACTGTCTGATAAGATATAGATTCTGGATCTGATACAGCCTTTTCTGAGGCATATATGAACACAGACATCTATGGCATGAGTCTCCGCCTAAAAGATGGTAGAGGTTTGACCCAGGGCTTCTGACAGCCTTAGGCTAGGACCGTTAATGCCCACGCCGTTAGTTGTTTTAGATCCGTCTGTGCAGAAAACGATCGATCCTCTTTCTAGTGTACCCTGCCCCGAACTCCATGTTTGGCGGTCCGAAATAACAACTTCAAACAGTCGCTCATAGTTGAGTCTAGCTAGTATGTCAGTTAGTTTGAACAGCAGTTCCTGTTGAAAGTCCTTTACGATTTCAAGGTGTCCAATCAGTTCACCTGCTTTGCATTTTTTATTCGGCTGTATTCTGAAAGCACTTAGTATACTGTTCCTCTTTAGTTATACGTGTAGAGAAAGAAGTTTTAACACAGCCTCTAATGCAGCAGTTGAGCATGTATGTATAGCACCTGTGATTCCCATACAGGCCAACCAATGCACTTTTAGCAACTGGTTTTGCGCTGCCTACGTGCCCATGGGTCTCACCACCATTAAGTATGACCAATGGATCATCTTCGGTTTCGGTTCCCACATTTTGCCAAAGAGTCTCCGGTAGATCCAGAATGTCGTTGTTGCTCTTTGGGTAATTCTTTCAAGATGTGGGTTGCAAGTCAGCTTTTGGACGAGTACGATTCCCAGGTATTTAACTTCACTAGCGAAATGTATACCGTTATTTTTGGAGGCGTAAGATGTAACTTCCTTTTTCGTAAATGACAACAACTTTTTTGCTGAAATTTACATTTACTGATACTTCTTGCACCAGTTTTTGATTTTGTTGAGAGCATTTTGCATGAGGTTGAAAATTATCATGTCTTGTTTGCCTCGAATGGTAACTACGAGGTCGTCTGCGTAACGTTGTATGTTAACTCAAGAAATCGTCGATGAGCATTGACCATACAAGGGGCGATAATACTCCACCTTCTAGACAGCCTTTCATGACCTTAGCAGTGATCGAGTCATTCCCCAGTTTTGCCGTTATCCTTCGATATTTTAGCATTGATTGAGACCATCTTATAGTTGTAGGTTCTATATCTATCTATTCCATAGCTTTTTTTTGACTCACAGAAGACATTATCAAAGGCACCCTGAACATCAATAAATGCACATAGCGCTATTTTTTTTGCCCTTCTTGCTCGTTCAGTCTTACTTACGAGATTGTGTAGAGCAGTATGGGTTGATTTGGTTTATTGGTAAACAAACTGTTTTTCATGAAGCGGCGCTGTGACCAGGAATTCGCTTCTTATATATTTATCTACGATTTTCTACATTGGTTTTAGGAGAAAGGACGTCAGGCTAATAAACGATATACTTTTGGAATGTTTTTAGGCCTTTGGTATATAAATGCCACTGTAATATCCCTCCATACCTAGGGTATATAGGCCAGGGCGTAGGTTGCCCTAATGATCCTTATAAGCGTTGGTAGTATGCCCTGCTATATCAGGGCTGGAAATATGCCGTCCCCGCTTGGTACTTTAAATGGTTTAAATCGAGAAAACGTTAGTTGCAGTAAAATGTGAATGTCACTTTGAAGTTTCTAGTAGCCACGATCATATTAAGCTGGTTCTTTGTTATCGACAGTAAATACACATATAAAAGCACGTGGCAATAAC
>JABXWE010043160.1:0-27288 GCA_014611495.1 Limonius californicus | reverse complement strand
GGTCTGGACTATACGGCTAATGACCCATTATTTCAATGTTTTGGGCATTCAAATACTCAGTCGTTCGAGCAGCAGTGTGCTCCCGAGCGTTATCTTGATGGAAGGTGATCCTTCCTCTTGGACGTTTTTCGCGAACATTTCGGAGAACTTGAGGCAAACAAACTGTAGTGTATTACTCAGCATTAACAGTACGACGATCTTCCAGTACAACAGTGGAAACATATCCAGTAATTCAAAAGAATGTGGCGACCATATTTTTTTTTTGTCTTTTTTCACGAACAACTTTTGTTGGGGCCGATTCGTTCTCAAAGACCCAAACTGCCAACTGTTGCTTTTCATAGCAGTATACCCACGTTTCATCACCTGTAATGATGTTGTACCTACGATCCATTGTCAAAGCTACCCAATGAAGATCTGCACCATGCCAAACGGTTTCCTTTTTGAACTGTAGTAAAATTGTGGGAAATCCAAGGGGCACAAAGCTAACGTACCATCAAATGTTTGTGTAGAATTGTGTCAACTGCTTTCACACCAATCTTTAAAGTTGCTTAAATACTCCCGGCAGTAACATGCCGGTCCTCTTCAATCATGTTTCGTACAAGACAAATATTCTTTTGGGTAACTGCCGTTATTGGCTTAGGAGCTCGAAAGTTGTCATTTAAGGAAAGTCGACTACGTTGAAATTCATGGTACCACCGCTTTGCGGTAGGTACGGAACACTACTAGCCACCAATCACACGACTGATTTCCTCAAATCATTCTTTATGGGTTAAGCCATGCGTGAAATTGTAAAAATCACAGCTCGATAATCCTCTTTATATAGATTTCTTGGGGAAAGTATTATTTTAAAATTACGTATTTTAAACACCATCAAGTATATTTGACAAATTTCACTATAATTAAACTTGTAACCAACTACGTTAAATTGCCAAGCAAGATTTGTTTCAAAATGTTACAGCCTGCTAGATACACTCAGCGGAAAGAACACCCTCGTATATTGTCCCAGATATAGAAGTACATGACTTAGACATTTGAAACAATATTATTTCTCAACATAATCCGCACTACAAACCACTCATTCACAGCAGCCATCAATTAGGTATTCACCATTCGAGAAATGAGTTCCTAAAGAGATGCTCTCTGTTCGGGAGAATATGGTAGATGTCCCAAAATTTCAAATCCAAATGTTTTGGTTTTGTTCATAGCCTCACGAATTTTTGGTATGAGTTTTGCGTAATACTTTCCCGTTATTGTGTCGCCACGTGGTAAATAATCAACAAGAACTTCCCCAGAACCCCAAAACATCGCCATTATCTTCCCGGCCGATGAAGTCACACGAAAACTTTTGTGGGGACGGGGAATCATGATACCGCCATTCTCTACTCTGCCGTTTTGACTCTGTATCAAATGAACCCAGACTTCATCAAAAATTCATCTAAATCCGTGTCTATTAATCTCAAATTGCTCTCAGCAGTGAGAAACCTGGCCCGCATCTGATCAAGTGACAGCATTTTCGAAATTCATTATGTGCAAAGCTTTTTAGACCCAATTCGTCCTGCAAGATTATCAGCGCTTGCAACGGAAAAGCCACATGTCTGAGCAATATATTTGACCGTAATTCTCTGATCACTCTGTACCCTATAATGGAACCAAATCAATATTTTCTTGAGTGACAACAGTTTTTAAGGGTTCAGAACCTGGTGCACGTGGACAGGAATTCCTTCCTAATTTGAAATCCCGCACCAATTCTTGATTACTTGATTACAGCCCTTGTCTTTAAATTTTCGATTTAAACAAATTCACCAGTACCACAGTAATATTAAATGTATAACTTTTTTATGTCCACAGAATGATTTGGCTCAAGATGTTGATGATGACCCAAAATAACTACAACTTTTTAGTGGCTTTATGGTTCAGCATTAGAATTGGAAATTAGGAGTTAAACATTTTTACGGGACAATTTCTATTCATTATTTATTTAATTTTTACGCAAATTCTATCTTCAAGCAACCATTAGAAATTTCTTTTAAATTGAATATTCCACATAACGAAAAACAGTCGAACTAACTAAGCCTCCAGTACAAGGAGATCCCGAGTATAACAAGCGTTTACAATATTAATGTTTTGATTTGCGTAGTTTATTGTATTGTATTTGTCGCTTACTACGGTCGCCTGTCCTAGAAACAATAAACAATAATTAAAATCTATGTGAAATGTCTCGCTTGTGTTAAAATATTTACCTCCAAGTAATCTTCACCTATGTGCTGGAAGGTTAGTTCGGAGAGCGCTCACGCGCAAGATGTCGATTAAAGCTTGCGTTCGATCCCCCACCATACCAAGGCAGTGTATAGAAATATAGTACTGCCTTCCACCATACACAAATTGTATTAATGCCGCCCTGTTACTGCCAAAAATCTTCTCTGGAATTTCTGTCGTTCAGAATCGACATTAAACTGTAGATCTCCCGTGTTTCTACCTTCGCGCTGAGGAGAAGCACGTAACAGACAAGAGACACTGCAGTGGGAAGTGAAAGTACGTTAACGAATATTTACCTAAAAATAGCGGATAAGGATTACAATCAAATACGGGAATAATCTCTTGAATCTTCGATGGTTGGGTTTGACTGTTTAACATTAATCAACACAAGATTTTACAAATGTACTCTAATATAATTCTTAGTATTATGACATGTACTGTTCACATTGACGAGAATTTCGAATCAAAATTTCTTAGTGAAAAACTATTAAGTGGTTGGACTGTAATAGCTATTTATGTAACAAGTACATAATCTAAGACTTTATTGGACGAGTCGAGTTTATTGGCAGAGCGCGCTTGCGCGCGAGGCCAATAATAAAGACGAGTTAATTAAGTCTGATTATGTACGAGTAACATACTTAGCTTTATGTTCGATTCAAAAAATGTCTAGGAAAATATATTTTATTTAGTGAAATTTGCAATAGAAAATATTATATAGTGTGCCTTCTGCGTTGTCATAGATACGTAGATGTTTGAAATTTGTAAATGCGGATTGCGTTATTAATATTAATCTAGTATAATTAAAATATAATATCTACAATGATTGTATTCTTAAAATGAAAAAATTACGTTTTGTGTATTTCTTGTTTAAAATAAATCGTTATTTTGAAGTTTAATTTTCAAATAATTTGACACTGACAGGAGTCCAAATTACTTTATCATTATGGACTAGTCCAATAAAGTGACAGATTATGGATTCTCAACAGTGTCATAGATCAACCTATTATGATTGAGTCGAACATAAATACTTTTAGTTTTCTGGGTATTATAATTGAAAAACGATAGAAATAGTATAATTACGGTATAATATAAGTACATAACAACAGTAATTATAATAATAAGGAGAGGAATAAGCACAATATTCAAAAATGTAGTATGTTCGAAATATTATTTACTTTACCGTAAGTAGTAATTCAACTCACCGGACGGTATTCATTTAGGTGAAATACGAGGAGGTTGTAGCAAAATTAATATTGTCTCAATTCAAGAACGACACCCTTTGTGAGTTTACCGGCCCTTTTATCCTTGTTGCTAACACGTAAACGTTGTAAGGTGGTGGCGTATCATTCACCTTTTGTGTTGACACCAGGCTCCTTAAAATCAAAACGTCATACACATTGTTAATAAAAAAATACGGCTAACATTACTTTTCCCGATCATAATTTTCTCTTATTCGGAGAATCTGCATGCTTCTACTGCAAGTTCAGACGCTTCGATTCCGGTTCATACTGATAGCATCAAGATTCATCACCGGCAACGATCCGGTGTAAAAAGGTATTGCCCTTCTCTTGGTATTGCACCAAATACTGTAGTGACAATGCTCAACGAAAATTCTTTTGGTCATCAGTAAGCAGCTGTGGAATCCACTGAACAGCAACTTTGTGATAAGCAAGAGTATGAATAATGGAATGAACACTTCCTATACTGATCTTCATCATTTCAGAAAGTTCTCTGACTTTAATGCGTCTATTTGCACGTAAACCAGTTTCCAGGCGCCTCGCATTTTCATCTGAAGTTACACCACGAACATGTCCTGGACGAGCCAATTGGTTAGTCTCTTCCTTGTCGAAATTGTTTGCACCACCCAACTACTGCCGTGTGAGAATAACTATAATCATCATAAATAGCTTTGATTCTCTAACGGATTTCTAGTAGTTTTCGTTATTCGGAAGCTAAAACTTGAATAACAGCACGCATATTACTTTTGAACGGATTTTGTATAGTAAATGCAGCTTTATAGATACAGAATAAACACTTTCAACAACCGCAAGCAATTGTCATCATGATCAAGTCACGCCCACACGATCCAAACGTGTTTCTTCTTGAATATAATAATAATGGTGAAGCTCTACACCCCATGAAGTAGTTTGCTCAGCAAGTTGGAAGGTCAGAGATCCCCTATCCTTGCTCTAATATCTGGCTTTGCCAAAATCATGACACGTGGTGCTGTGATGGGCATCATGTATTAGACAACCACACTTTTACCCCTTGTTCATTCGAACGCGAGAACCCAATTCTTTAAAACTAGTGGCTGGATGATGGTTCGGCTGCACACTAATTGACTTCTTCCGTGCAGCAGTGTCTAAAACAATGATCGCTATTTGGATCGCCGACCTTCGAAGGGAGATGGTGTGAGAAGAAGAAGAAGGGTAGGCTGTCCGCCGGGCATCAGGTCGGGAATTTCAGCTCCCAAGTTGCGCAACGGAACCCAATTATCTAACGACTGGAGGCTCACTATTCTTGAACATACGAATATGTATTAATTTAAAAATGTTAAAAGCTAACATAAAACAAGTGATTTTTTCCTCTAATTTATGGCAGCAATTGCTTTTAGCAATAATAGAGTTGATCTGTAATCAATTATCCGAAGAAATATGAATTTTCACGTAGTTTTCCTATAGTTTCACACCTCAGAAATTCAGAAACTCTAATGTCAATGTAACAAAAAATTATGTTGCCCCACGTAAACTAAAAACCAATTTAATGAATATTTGATTATCACATCCGATATACTTGCAAGTTTTTAACTTTGCGGAAGTTCTGCGTTAGATATTGTTTCCAGAAATCATAAAGTAAAATATTTTAAACGCTTAATATTTTAAACAACTAAAACTTTCCAAGCGTTTCCCGATAAAATACATACGCAGATGTTAAATTTGCTATGAAATTCTGTCCCGCGCAGATAGATTATATTAAACTTTGTCGTCCAAAACAGCTTTATATACTTGGAAAATTACGAAAACGCCTTTCTTCAATAATATTACTTGTCGAGTCAATTTGATACATAACTTGGAAATATCATATCAATAATACAAGTAGTTGTGTTAGGCAACCAATTGTGATTGTCAATAAAGTTTCATTCACTGTTCGATTTGATGACTCTTGTAAACGTTTTGATTATACTTATGAGGAAAACATGATTGTTCTGGGCAATCACTCGCCTGTTTTATGAACGAAATCGCTTCTTGGTAATATTCGTAGATGGCGTCAGTTCGCTGTTGGTCGTTTAGCCGCTGAATCTGAATGATGTTGGGTACTACAAGAGGGGGGTTGCGAGAAAAGTTTTGGCCAGAAACCTCGCTTTAAAACAGTGTTGGGAACCACTGCTTTAGATGATTGGGTAGCTGCGTTCGAATGAACAAAGTGTAATAATTCGGTCTAATGCTTGATGCCCACCCCATAACTGCTTGTAACTAATTTGGCACGCCACAACTGGGTGTGAAAACAAGACTACAGGAGCTCTAGCCTTCCTCCTTGCAGGCCAAACTTCTTCATGGTGTAGAGCCTCACCATTATTATTTCTATTTGATAAATTTTGATGTTAAAGTTAGGCAAATGCTGTTGTTTATTTAGTAATTTTACATCAACTTATTTCTGCTGCCGAGGCTAATCACCGTCTTCGGTGAGCATTTCAATAACCTGGAAATGTTTACTGGTTATGTAAACTGTTTGTATTCTCCAAATATAAACTTGTTAACTGAAATTTAAAAAATGTAGAATGGTTTTCGAATTTGTTAAATAACTTAAAGTTTGCGAATTCGTTTTCCAATTTTTTTAAGTCACCAAGTTTCTTGAAATCCCAGGGGAAAATTATGTAATATACGTAAACTGATATTACGGGAAAGTACCTAATCTATAAATATAACAGATAACAGGGACACTTTCCTGATAAGCTCTGCTATTTATAGTGACAATGAAATAACAGATATGCAGCGTTATTAATATTTATTTTATCTCGGAAAATTTCAACACGCACGTACACTTTCCAATTACAGTTTCATATTTGGATGAATTTTCAAACTTCACTATTATCTGTAGGAAAGTTTCGACATCATAACTCTAAAGAAGTTTCAACTTCTAATCCTCTAACGAGCTCAAGTACACAAAATACGTCATTATTTATCTTTTGATTATGCATAGCTTTGGTTGCTACAAACACAACTTTGTTATCAGTTGTGTACGAGGAGCTAACCTGTTAAAACGTTCTGTGAAAGGGAAAATGTGTCCTCAGTTTTTCCTTTTAATTTTAATGTAAGTACCCCATCTGTCGCTTTCGTTACTCCACAATTTACATTCAGTTTTCTTAAGGGCATCTCCGTTAAGTAATTGTTTGGGTAGATGCGCCACCACTCAAGAAAATAAACATCTGGAGTGCACTAATTTGTATGATTTTCCAAAAGGAACTGATTCCGTTGAAGCGCTGCTAATAAAAAACAGTACTTTAATTAAAATTACATCGAATATATTTTACCAGAAACAATTTACTTCGCTTAAAGTTGCTGTACTGCAATATGACAATATTGAAAGCATCCCAGAACGAGCTTTTAATGGGCTTTCCAGTCTAATTCTTCTAGATTTGACGAGAAATGAATTGGAAGAGCTGCACATAAGCGCCTTTCAAGGCGCCGATGCTTTGAAGGTATTAATCTTGGCTGAAAATCGTATTCGGTACTTGCATCAACAAACCTTCGCCGGTTTAAACAACTTAATATATTTGGACTTATCCCATAATAACATTACTTATATTCCTGGAAAGTTATTAAAATATTTGCCTTCGCTGAAATACTTAGACGTTTCGTTTAATTCGTTAAATGTATCTCCACCTGGTCCAATTCTACAATCCACCTCACTTGCAGTTCTTCTTATATCGCTTCGCGGATTACAAGAAATTTCGCAGGCGCTTTTTGTCGATTTGCCTAATCTTCAGGTCCTGGATTTATCGGGCAGTGATTTAAAAGTATGGCCGCCGCATATTTTATACCCTCTTTCTAAACTACGCGTTCTCTACAGCGAAACGCAGCTTTTAGTAAATGAAGACACGTTTGTGCCGAGCACTGTAGAAAAATATGTGCAGTCGAAAATGAATGTTAATTCTAGTATCATTGTGAAGGAAATGATAAATGACTTAAATGTGATCAACAAGAGTATCGACGTATTGCAATACCTTGAAGACTATATTTATGAGTACGACAACGAGGAAGAAGAGGATTTACCAAAATGGAAATTAAAAATACTGCAGAAATGTTTGCTGTTTTCATTATTAGTATATCTCAGTTTTATGTACACAATGTGTTTGTCGCAAATAGTTAAGTCTGTTGTTCAGAAACCCTATCAAAGGGTATATGTTGATGAAATATAGATAAGAAATGTTTATATATCAAGGAATATTTATAACTATTTTAAGGATGTGTATCTATCCCTCGAATTCTACATATGTTAGAACAATATAATAATAAAAGTCCAATATGCAGTAGTCTATCGTTTTTGTCGCTGAAAATACATCATAATTCTTAGAGAAATGGCAAATCTTGTAATAAGTCCATGAATATACAAAAACTGGAAACAGTGGATAACTTTGGAAAAGCACCACAGAACAATTACTTTATTCCCAATTTAAATGAACCCTGCGTTCAGTTATAATCTGTTATGTTCATTTAATTGTGCCGCTCCATCTGGATTAGAGAAATACTCTAATTGCCGCTTCATAGGAATCAAAATACTATTATAATTGCAATTTTTAAATCAACCGCTATATTATTTTTTTAAGGTTGAGTTATGGAGGCCAACTCCGTAAAGCCTTTAAAAGTTCCCATTGTAAGCTGAAATTGTCGATTAATGTTTTGTCTGCACCTGACCCTGGACGCTTTCTGCTAATTTACGTGTCAGATCTTTCCAGAACTATTTCATTATATTTCTCAATGTGGTGTAATATTTTTGACCGACGCATGTTAGCGCTGCATTTGGTACCTCAGGCAACCTTCCACCTTCGCTAGACTCCGGTCTACTAATTCCATCTACGGGGGCCGTTAAGAAATTAAGAAATCAAATACTGCAGTGGTGGCTTGGGTTTTCGATAGGTATCCATCGCGTGTATTTTCGTATCGCTGTGTCACCGAGGGGTGAACAGAACATCGACAAGTGTCGGATTTAAAGAAATACGCTGGGGTTTTTATCCCTGGAAAGGCAATTCATTGCGAATTTGCCGATCGCCTTTGGCGGATTATTATCGAGCCCATTTGTTGTTCGTGTACATGTGCCGTTGCTGCTATGAACTACGAGGGTTGTGCAGCAAATATTTCGTCCCGAAGAACGTCCACCTTTTCGCCCGGATCTGAGAACACCCCATATTGTGCCTGTCTCTCTCTCCCATTCATCGAAAGTCAAGGTACAGGAATTAGTATTTTTGTATTTTGAAGAAAAAACCTTGTACGCGTTAACTTGCAAAATTCTAAGTGATAGAACCTTTTCTTTTGTATAGCGACAAGAGGCAAGACCTTCAGTCGTCGATTATCATTATCATTTCTCTTTGTTTGCTGTTAATTGTAAAAAGAAATTACATACTGTATTGTTTTTGTAAACTCGGACGCCACTGGCTACGTAGATTTATTGAAATATTTTAAATACCGTAAGCCATGGGCGGCGAGTTCCCCCTTAATCGAACGATCCTTCTAACCGATTGTTGTATTGAGTAAAATATTACTACTTGCTGTCATATTTTTTTTTCGCCGTCAGTAAAAGTTTAATTTTTAACGCATGCTGCCAGTGTCTAAAACGTCATTTTATGGCACTGGTGCTAAAAGTAATTTACTTGATTTACTATTAACACTGCTGCGATATTATAAAAAAATTAAGCAATTTTAAATCAAAGGAGTATTTATTTACTTAATTAAATGTACCTACAGTTAGAGAAAGTGCAGTTAGAAAAAGTAATCTGAAGTGGATAGTGTTTTACTTGCAAACAAAAAATTTTCTTCGGCACTGTTACGAGATTTGAAGGTAGGTACTTGTCAAAAAACGATCGAATTTTCATTACCTTAGCAACAATAAACTTCATGAATAATTGGGTTTCAAAACGATGTTTTATAAATTTAATAACGTAAGAAATGCATTGATTTGTACTTTTAATGGTGTTTGTAGAAAAAATAGTGTATGATATATGTGCTAAAAGTGATTTTATTTTGTTCGAAGGGAACTTCCCTTCTCACAATATAAAATGTCACTTTTAGCACTTATATCATAAATAACTTTTTGTACTGTCAGTTAATCTCAAAAGGTTAATTATATGTGTTTTAAATTTATTACATCTTTTATTGTTGTATATTTTACATTTGTATGTGTACGAATTTTGCAATCTTTATAAACAGAAGGGAGGCACAATAAAGGTGAGTTCGATTCCCGTAAGTTGCTGGTTCCTTGGCCTTCCACGAGAACATGCAATCAGCTGTATTTGGAAGGTGGCGACCACTAATTTTGACCTACTCGGTACACAATCAGGAGTATTTCCTTCCGTAAGCGATTTCCGTGAACCCCCCTGCTCCTCCGAGCTGCAGGCCTTTTTCCACCTATCCAGTGGCGGGTCGACGAAAAATTTCGTTTGGCCCGTAATAAATCTCGTGTGCTAATACACAGGTTACATGATAAAAGTGATAGTTATTTATTCAAACTGAAGAGTATCTAAGTTAAGTTAGTCTAGAGGTTAGACATATTATAATATGAACATCTGGACAAGCATCTCTAATTTCATGGTTATCAGTGAACAACTTGAGTAGGTAGCGGAAAAATAGATCTGTTCTCTCGAACTTTTCATAAAGTGATAGTGATATTTATTTAATGTTTTAAATAAGCGTTGGCGTTACGTAATTGCATTATATTTATATTTTTCTATTATTCACATGAAGGATTTGAACAGATTTGCTAACGACGCAGTTTATCACAGTTATTGCAGTTTGTGTAAGACGAAAGACGTGCAAAACGTATTGGGTTAAATTAGTGTCTAGTAGAATATCGTGCTGTGTTCACATGTGAATAAATTGTGCTCTGCCGTTGGGGGCTAGAAATATAGCTTTGTGTGTTTCAATTTAATTATCAGAGTTAAGAGCTCTTATTTTATTATTTGACCTGCGGGTTTATTTTTTATTATTAGCGTTCTGCGTTAAGTAACGATACTTTGTGTATGTTATTAAATATTGGACTTGTGTGTCCCCAATTTATGGTAGAATTGGGTGCATATTAATTATTAGAGTCGTCTGCTCAATGATGATCCTGTGCGTACGCATTAAACAATAGACTTGTATGTCCGAAATTTATTGTAAAAAGTGGATACCCATTTTGTGAATACTACTGTGTGTTCACTAATGATACTTTGTGTGTGTGTAATTGAACAATAGATTTGTGTGTCCCGAATGTATGCTAAATATTGGGTGATTATGTTATTATTGAAGCTTTGTGCTCAACAATGCTGCTGTGTGTAATGAATAAAACAATGAGCTGTGTACCCCTAATTTCGGGTGAGTCTTAGCTGTTTCTATTTTATTATTAAAACTGTGCTTTTTATAGTAGTAGTAACCCACATAAGCAAAGTTACCCAAAAGGCAACTAAAAGTTAACCTCTCAAAATACAAGGTCACTATTGGTGAATCAAAGGTTAACATGTAGGTCAATTATGTCAGAAATTAGTTAACCATAGAGCAACCTTAAGACATCCTCAGGGTCGCTAAAAGATTAACCATAACGATATCCAAAAGTTAACTTTACAGGTCATCTTCTGCACACCTTCCTGAAATACCCAAAATTTCAGCTTAAAAGTTGTCTTTTGGGCATCTCCCCAACATACTCAAAAGTTATGCTCTGTAGTTAACCGTTATATCATTCCAAGCGGGTTATCCATATTGACGGTAAAATAGTAAACTGAGAAACATAACTAACAATTACCTGCTGCTTCTATCCACAAAAGACCCCTATAAGTGTATCTATAAGACAATGCTAGCTTCTATCCAAAGAATGCTATTACGGTTTGAGATGATCATTTTATTTCTTATTGAATGAGTAAACAAAAAATCTATTACAAACAATTGCTATTTATTATTAGACAAATATTTTAAATACAACAAGTTATGTACCCACAAAAATATCAATTTTAACCTCAGTATCCAAGACAGTGTTTTTTACAGCGACTTCTTAAGTCTGCCTGGGGACATAGTTTCGTAGGGGATAAAATGTCCAGTTCTAGTTAGTTATTTAGTTATATAGTTTATTCTTACATCTTCTAACATTAATCTAATTCACCGTTATTTTTGTGGCAAGTAAAAGAATCATTTCTAGTTTAAACGTGTTAATGTTGTGTAATAAATATACTTGTCAGGTTTCAATATATCTTCTGCTCCCCAACTAACTTGTAGAAGAACATATAGAAACATAACTACATCAAAAAATGTTAGCCAACAAATACAATCTGGTGTTGGCAATAACCGACCCAAAAATTTTAAACGATATTAATTGCGGGTAGTGCAAACTACAATTATCATTAATTAAATTTCCTTGATTTAATATTAATTTGGTAATAATTATAAAAAAACAAAATGACCTAAAGGAAGCTTTAAACCAACTCCTAAACTTTTTGACAGAGGAATATTTAGTAATGGGCATTGTTTTCAGAAGTTTTAACTTAAAATAAATGTCAACAGAAAGAAGCAAATCAATTTATCAAAAAACATTCCACGATTATGAAGTGTAAAAATACATAAATACATCAAATTTAAGAAGGGATACGGGACATGCGATGTAAATGTAACTGAAATTATAAAATAAGTCATATTAACGAAAGTATAACATACAAATGGATTATTCGGTATATATTCAATGCTTGTAACTTGAACATTTGATGGGCACCGACCAGCCTAAACTAACAATGACGGCATGTCCCGAAAATAGAATAGATTCTTCTAGTTGTATTTCCAACATTGCTACCACCAACCAATATTGAATTAATCTAAAAATTATAACTGGCCGTTCTGGTCACCATAAAATATTCAATTAAATTGTATAAAGAAAAACTTACCTTAATAATTATTCGAAAAGATGCACACACTAAGCTTGGGACGGTAACTGAAATTGGATTGCACACACTAAGCTTGGAACTGTAACTGGAATTGGATCCTACTTTTTTAAAGAGTATGACCATTGCTCATGCTTTGCAGATGCTAATGATTTAAGAAAGAAATCCCGGGAGACACAACGCATGTCTTACGCCGTTCAACCGTCCACCCCTTACTAGTTTACGTTGTTGACCGTTCCATATTCATGTTGTAATATTTAATGTAATTTTATCTGTAAAATAGAAAAATTATTTCTTATCAGCATGTTAAATTTTGTTGTTAAACTCAGAATACTAAATAATAATTGCTGATTTTTTATTTTATGTATCCTCTTCATAATGCTTACACGAAATTTAGTTCTACTCACAAGACATACCACGTAAATACCTATGACTATTCTATAAGGATTTTAGAAGAATATTGTATATTTCCAAATTTTTATTTCTTTTGGGTTGTAGATTTTTTTGAACAAATGCCACAAGATTTAACGGTCACTTTTTACTTGAGAAACGATTATCTCCATAGTTGGCGATATGGTAGCTAAGAAGGATGTGTTTTTACTAGTACGCTAGTGTGGAATGTAGAAGCGAGGATTGTGTAAAAGTTAACCAAGAAAGATGACAGTAGAACGGCAAAAATTATATTTGAGTTTAGACTATAGCTTAAATAAACATAAACACGTAATATGGGTTCACGAACAATGTTTATGTTTTTCTTACTACTTTGTTACACATTTCTGTAAGTAAGTATATGAAAAATGGAAAATAAACAATAATAACATTACATTTAGATTCTAGTTCATTCTCATTTTCTTACTAATTACAGGACAATAAGATTTTCGGTCAGTAGCTCAAAGGACGCGTATTTTTAAATCCAACTGCAATATAGTTATTCACAACACTATGTGCTACTATTATCAACTTAGTATGGTTATCTCTTAGCAGGGATTTACAAGTATCTTTTTGTTAACTTTTAAAACTTGTTATAGAGCATGTAAACTATAGGTCGTTTTAAGATAAGCAACTATAATGTGCACTTGAAAGTTAGTAAGAAGTCAATGTTCTTGGTTGCGATAGAGTTAACTATTTAGAATAGCTATTTCTCAACTTTAAGTTAAATGTAATCGATAGTGTAGTTATGGCTACCACTACAGATGCACAAAGGACACCTATAAGTTACTCCGGGTAGGACATATTTCCATGTTAAGAAATGATCACGTTGTGGACAGTCAAGGTTAATTTTGGTTATGTGCGAATATATTCACTAATAATTGAACTGTGTGTTTACTAGCTGCGCTGTGTGCCTGGAAATGGGCATTTAAAGATCTTTGTGCTTACATAGCGTCGGAAGTTTCGAGGTTTCTGTCAGGTATTCTTATATTTTTATTAGTTGATTTCGTTGCAGTCTTTGTTAATACGATTTACTTACATGTATAATAAGGAAACAAATTGGGGAGGCCTACATCCGGAAATGGATTGAAGAAGGCTGAAAAGATAGAAAGAATAATAAGGTCTGCGTGCGTCTTGGACCGTATGCAAGGATGTAGAATAAGGTAATAGAATAAGGTATGTGTGAGGTACTCGATTGTGTAATTTGCGAGAATGCCTGATTTTGATCTTGCAGTTGACAGTTAAAATTATTTTTATGTATGTTTATAATATATTTCTAACAGGTTGACTATAGAAGAACAACTTAACTTGAGTCTCAGTATTTTTAACTCTGTGTTTAATTTTTAGACAACCATCAAAATAAACTTTTGTTATTACAACGGTTTTTCTCAAAAACGCAAAATGGTTATTTCTCACTATACAAACTGACAAACCTGTGTTGATTTTTACCCGTTTTTTGAGAATAATTATTTAATAGTGGGTCATATGCTACTTTAAGATGTATAGATGGTTTATTTTGTCTGTTTCCGTTTGCAAAATGTAACAACATTCTGTCTAAATAAAGAATTGCGTAAAACGATGAATACATTACGCAAAATATATGCTATACGCATCGTAAAATTTTATTTGATTTGATGATAGATTCAAACCTATTTGATTTTAAAAGATTGTAGGTTGGCACGCACACATAATTTTATGTAAAGAAAATAGTATAGTATGTGCAGTGCATTATTTTAAATATTTATGATTTCATCGCCCGGGCGGGGATGACTCAGTGGTAAGAGAGCCAAGCTTCGGATGTAATAGTTCAAACGCTTCCCGGTTCGAATCTCTCCAGGGTCGGAAATTCCCTGGGTGATCAGTACTGGGTCCCGGCCTCCATTTGCCATTGGGCATCAAATTAATGGCACTCCTCGTGTTACGATCGCACTAGAGGAGTAACAAGATAATATACACAAAAGATACACCACATACTAGCAGGTTACGCACCAACACGGAACTTAGCCTTGTCTCACACCAAAAGCGATGGGCCTCTAAGGCCTGTGAACGCTTCATAATAATAAAAATCATATTCATCATATATTTTATCAACATACTTTATAGTTTATGGCAAAATTAACCAAAACAAATCAGGTTCCTGCACTTTCCTGTTCTAAAGAGAATATAAATAATCTCTTTTAGACACTCGGATGTGCCTAGGCATGCCGGGCAAGGGACCTCGATGGGGCAGTGCAAGCAAGCGTCACAGTGAAATGCGGTTCTGTCGGCCGCGGGATCGGACCCCAGCTGAGGTAACCGTATTTCACTTAGTTAAGTTTAGGGTGCATGTTGCATGAATGGTTAGTATGTAAGGGACGCCCCCTCCCCTCCAGAAGTAATGCGTAAGCGGTTCCGGTGTGTAAATGAGAGAAAAAAGGGCATGACCGGCATATCCCATACGTACGCTTATAATGTCAGTGAGAAAACTGGCAATTCCGAAAGCATTTAAGTATGTACATACATACATAGAATTTGCTGCTCTTGTTGATGGGATTTTAAGCAACCCCGTAATATGAATAATTGAACATAGCCATCTGCTAGAAGCTGTTTTGCTGTATTATATATTGAATATAACTACTTGAAATACGAATTGAATGAAATATGTATTTAAATTACGTAAGTGCCATTAAGTGCTGCCAAAATACCATGCTTGCTGCATTGAAAGTCGGGATTTACATGGAAAGCAAGTAAAAGTACATTAACTAATTTAGTAGTTAAGTGTGAAATATGTAAGGAGAGAGCTCAGAGCTCACTTAGCATAGTATGTTGAAACGTTTCTTAGTTTCTTCTGTAAACAAGATTTTTTAAAGGTCGTTAATAGTACTTCTGTAACAGTTACCTAAATAGCAATGATTCGCTCCCTACAGAAATATTGTAATACTTGTTGAACCTGTGGTCTACGCTCCACGATTTTCTTGTATGAACCTTTTAAAAAGCAGTAAAGTATACACTTAATGTGCCCAGAGCTTTCTAAAATGCACAAGCATAAAAAGACATTGGCAGGTAATCCCAAATGAGTGCCTTGCCGTCTGAGACAGAAGTTGACAGTTTACTCTTTCTGGACATCTTCGGCAAATTGTGTCTTAAATTGTAAAAATTGTAGAAGCAGGATAGAAAAAGAATATTGTCTTTTTCATACTACTGGAGTTTCTCTAAGACTAGGGCTTAGAAGAATTATACGTAGCATTAAAAAAACAACTTGACGGTGGTTGACTTTGAAATAAAACCCGCGTGTCCCTGATCCGCTGCATTGATAAAAGCAGAATCGATGCCTCTCTATTGCTCTCTGTCTTACGTCCACCATATCGGACATTCTCGCGGCTTCGCGAGAAGTTCCGATTTGTTTCGAACGTTCTGGAACGTATGCGCGACCGCGACGCAAGCATGTATAAATGCTGCACCTCGTTCAATTCCAGCCAGTAGCAGCAGTAGCAGTAGCGAGTAGCAGTAGATTTATATAGAATCAGCAACGTGTTTATGAATTAAGAGATGAAATCGCCATTTGTCTAGAAGAGAAAAACCGACCGGAAGCCGAGAAGTTTCGAGATGATTTATGTGTGATGTAATTGAGCTATTTGGTCGACATATTCGAGCAATTAAATCTTCACCTCCAAGGAGCAAACACACATATGTTGGATACGAGTGATAAAGTTAATGCTCTTTGTAGAAAATTGGAATTGTGGAGCAGAAATTTAAAGCAAAAAAATCTAGCAATGTTTCTAAATGTGGATGAATGTATTAAAACCTGTAGGGTTGAAGAACAACATGTGAAAGTTATTTTTGTAACCATTGAAAACCATTTAGCCATGGTGGCAAAGAATTTTAAAAAATATCTTCTTGCTGACAACAACTTGGTAGCAAGTTGCGAGTGGTTAGGGGCCCATTTCAAAATACTTCCGAAGAAGAAATTATCATAGACTTCACGGCAAGCGGCGAAATCAAAAGACAATTTAGTAATAAATTACCGTTTGAATTTTGGGCAGAGGTGGATGATGAGTTTCTGCACTGAAAACAAGAGTATTTCCTATACTATTACCATTTTCAACATCTTACCTTTGCGAAACCGAATTTTCTGCGGGGGCTGCTTTGAAGACAAAATATGGATCTCAGCTAAATATAGAAAAAGAACTCAGAGTGTCAATTTCTAATATTAAATCTTCTTTCGAAAAACTTAGCTCTGCCAGACAATCCCAAGGGAGTCACTAATAATTATTAGACTTGTTATTGTGTATTTTATTTTTTATTATCTCAGAATGTATTTTATTGCTTTTCTTTCAGCAAATTAAATAATTTTTTTAATAATATTTTTTTTCGATATGCTAGCGCCCCCCATTTAGTGTTATCGGGCCCCCCTAAGGGGCGCGCCCCACAGGTTGAGAATGGCTGAATTAGTGTTTACAATCATATTAGGGAGTTCTGTGTGGGAAGTTGCATCATAAGAGTTTCATACTCCATTGTGGTACTGATGGGTGATCAATCACAAACCAACGTCGAAGTTTCGATCAAAAATCTAGCATTTTGCGAACGACTACCACACTCGAGCTAAAATATCATAATATAAATCATTATTGTTAATTATTTCATAACTTTTCATATTTATATTAATAAATAAATTAGCTGTGTCAAAACGTCAAACGAGTTATCTGCTTCAGAAATGTTTTTTTTAAATATGCTTAACTGCTAACTAATTACGTAAATGACTATTATTTTCAAATGATACCCCGACTAGAGTGATCTTCGTAGAGACTAGGTTGGTAATATGAAGCAGACCTGTAGAATGTTGTTATAACCGTTTAGAGCTAATTTTCTTATTTACAAGGAAATCTGTACAGGTTTGATGGAGATCAGTACATACGAAGAACCGTGGGAGTGCAGAAGCAGGATTTATAATTAGAACAAAGTTTTGGTTAATAAAAACATTGAGACGGATGGAACGGATAAGGAATTAATATAGAAATCCCAGCGTTCTTTAAACATGAAAAATTCGATAGGACTTATTTTAACTAACGGGCTGATATATCAGCAATATTTAACTTTTTATGGGAATGCAAATTCCCGCAATTCAACAAGGACATAAAAAGAAAAACAGTGTATCTCGTTAATCATGCAACAGCTTACAATTGTAAATTTGTGAATATATATTTATATAAATATGCAATGCTTTAGAACCTAAACGAAAAATTGATATTTTGTGGAATTAGAAGTTTTTTATCATAGTTTCTGTTTTTGCACGAGTTTATTTTTGCGGTTACTGTGCGTGTTCGTCTACGTGCTTAATTCGTACAAGGTTGTACATTTCTACTGTTCGCACCGACGCGACGCGACGTTCTGAACTCTCAGTTCGTGGCAATGGGTACGCATCGTTGCACAGTGTAGTTCTTTCAGGTCACAATTTACGACAAGCATGCGAAATCATTACGACAAGGCAGACTGAAAGAATGAAAATTTCCTGATAACCATAACATTACTCAACAAAACTTTTTTGCGTTGACAACCAAGATTGTATGTTAAAAAACCCTCATAACGGATTAACCCATATAACAAAGATCTACAACAGATAAGCAAACTAAAATATTTTGTATTAAAATTTTACATAGTCTTACTTTGAGTAAGACATAAATTAGACAACAATAACAGGGTGTAAAAAAATGAACACTTGCAGTATAGAGAAATCAACAGCGATATACAACAAAAATATGTAAGTACAATTGTCCATGCACGCTTACCAGTTATTGATCACCATAAAATAGTGAACCTAGTATTGTACAATACAACCAACAGTTACGCAGAGCAACAAATGTAAAACAATTCTATTTTAAATTGTTTCAGACCTGCACGCACAAAGATCAAAGAATTTGTCAAAGAATTTCTAGTGTTATCGGAACCGTTTCTAAACCTGCTTTCAAACATTCTTTGCAGTCGGTACGTCCGATTATTGTAATCAACTATTAAACATTCTAGCCTTACAAATTTCTAAAATAGTATTCAATCGGAAACGGTGATTTTTACGAATACCACATGGTGTACTTTAAAATATTATATAAATACATTTAAAGGGCGGGTATGGCTCAGTAGTAAGAGAGCCAGGCTTTGGATATAATAGTCCAATGCTTCTCGGTACGAATCATTCCAGGGTCGGAAATTTTTCTAATTCCCTGGGTGATCGGTACTGGTTCCCGGTCTTCATTTGCCATTGGGGATCACATTAATGGCACTCCTCATGTTACGATCGCACTAGAGGAGTAACAAGATCATATACACAAAACTACACCACACACCAGCAGGTTAAGCTTAACTTTGCCTCACACCACAACGTTGGGCTTACAAGCGCTGTGAAAGTTCCATAATAAATAAATAAATTTGAATAAGCAGACAAAATTGTATGGTTGATATATTACAGTCGGAGATATGGGAGAAGTTAGAGCTGTAGATCAACATTTCTTAACTCAACTAAACTGTCTTGTGTAGTCTTATCTGAATGTCAGATTCTCAAGCTGCGCAGACAATAATAAACTTCAGCATTGTCCACAAGTATTAAATCAAAATGCCAAACTACTTTTACATGTTTTTGTTTTACATACGAGTCAAGAACAAGTGTGGTTGTTTAGTCCACATGAACCTTTCCAAAACAGAAATTACTATAAAAAAATGTCTAATTATATCCTACACATTTGACTTCAATGAATACTCGAATTATATTATATAATCCTAAATTGTTTGAAAAATGGTCTTCCAACGTTGTAACGGATTCGGATAGTGACAATATATGTCAGAGTTTTTGAATATTTAACTGCCTACAAGGTTTATCTCTTTAAGCCAGCGTTTAACAAACTCGCGAGCCCCTTTAGAGGGGCGAAAATTTTTTCAAAAAGGGGTGGAGGTTCGACAGAAATATAGTAGAATAAAAATTAATATATAGAAATTAATACAAAACACCTTAACTTGCTCCTTAATGGGTAGCATATTATTTTAACATACTTACAAGTACAATAAAAAACTACATAAACCTTACTAACAGTTTATTTAAAGAAACTAGTGACCTAAATGTGTTTGTTTTGAACTGCATAACTTATCCGAGTTTGGTTCTAAATGAGTAACCGCCATTGTTAGTTCCCGTTCGATGTTGACTCGGTTTCTGTATTTAACCAATACAGGTAAGATATAGGAAATGGCAATCTCTCTCTTGAGTAATGCTGGAAATTTCTCTCGCGATTTAATCCAAAACTCGGCAATGTTTGTCCACGAAAATTGTCTCTTCTGTTCTGTACTTTATGTTAAATCCATGAATTGTTGCTCTTCTTCCAACGATAACTCTGTAAATATAACTTCAAACGGTTCTGCTATCTACTCGTATTTGGTCAAAGATTATTATTTTTAAAGTTTTAGATAACGTCTTTAAATGATGTGCTATGTATCTAAAAATGGCACATACATTTGTATGTTTTTTTTGTTATCGTTCGTAAATGTTTTAAATAAAAAAACGTTACTGGGTCTTCACTGTTTATTTTCGCGAAAAGCCGTTAATTTTATCTGATGGTTGTAATATATGAATATTGTTTCCTTGAACCTGGGTATTTAAAATATATAATTTTTCACACATGTCAGTTAATTAAGACAGTTTCATTATGAACAGTGCGTCAAAAAATTCTCGGCAGTTTTGTGATTTTCTTCTTCCAAAAACGCACATATTTCCTGCTTAAGCTCAAAGACTCGTTGTATAACTTTACCACGTGATAGCGAGTAATATTCGCAATAATACAATAGTGCTGAATGGTTAGCGCCTATATCATCGCACATTGGAGAAAATAGTCTTGTCCTTAAATGCCTTGTTTTTATATAATTTATAATAGAAGTCCTGGGCTGATTTCCTTCGAACCAAGTGATTTCATGTGTATCATGCGTTGGTGCCAAGAGACATTTGGATTCCTTTTGCGTATAAGTGCTTGTAGATCATCATATTTTCCTGCCTACAAACACCAACACACTTTTTCTACTCCAACCTAGAATTTACTATATCAGTCGTTTAATATTGAGCCATGCCTCTAGTTCTTTCTGAATTTGTACATTTTTACATAGATGCATTATCGCAATAACGAACGTAGACTATCAAATGTGCATCTTCGATAATAACCGTTGCCTCGGCTAGATATATAGCAAATAATTTGTTTTGCCAGTTTCGGAAGAAGATACTCCTGCGGATCCTCTGATATGTCATCAATGCGCCTGCTAACAGTATTATTTGATATTGGTATTTTCTGAATCTCTTTAGTACAGCTATCTCCAAGCATCGTTGCGACCATATCAACGGCAGCAGGAAGAATAAAAGTTTCTGCAAAAGTGTGAGGTTTATTGCGTTAGGCTATGCGTGTGCAACTTTGAACTACAAGATGCAAGCAAAGCTTCCTGAGGCAACGAAAAAACTGTATTAAAGACTAATTTCTGATTACTAAACTCTCTCTATTTCTTCACAAAGAAATCGCGAGATTTATTTTCATGATCTCTATGATTTGTTTGCAAATACATGTAAAATCCACTTTGCAAGGTCCAGGCATCTAGGACAGGGTTCAACTAACTACAATCGAAGAAGAGCGGGTAGATAAACCTAGGCGCCACCTGTTTTAACCCTCGGATGGCCAAGCTTTTTTACTGACGTTGCTGGCCAAGCGGGGTCTTTTGAAGACCCCATGCGATTTTGCGCCTGTGTGCTAACTGAAGGAATTTTTTAACTTACAGTAGTATAACATTATTAACTCTAAACTCTAAAAATACTACATCCACATTATAGAAGCGTAGTGCATCTTTTATTTGCTTTTACATACAGTCTACACAGACTGCCACATTTTGCTGTTTGGAATGATCGGGACAAGTATAATTACCGCATTTACTACACTTTGTTTTAACTTTTCTGTCTATTGACCGTGGGCAATAACTGGTATAATAGCTCGTATGGAGTCTTGCACATGTTTTTAAACCCATTCATGTTTCAAGGCCTAATTTTCGCAGAAACAATCGTTGCCTGCCAGTTCTTCCAGATTCATAGTCACGCATTACATACATTACCAAGCGGGGTCTTTCCGAGACCCCAACCAAGAAAACCTTTTTTTTTTTATAAAAATTGCAGAGAAATTTTCTTCTGCCAGTAATTGCATCTCATAAATAATTCAAAAAAATTAAGCTAAAAAAATAACCAGGGCACAACTAGGTTTTTTAAAGAAGTTCTATGACAAATATGCAACGTGGGGTCTTCAAAAGACCCCGCTTGGCCATCCGAGGGTTAAGGGCGGGGATGGCTCAGTGGCAGAGGGCCAAGGTTTGGATGTAATAGTCCAAACGCTTCCCGGTTCGAATCTCCCCAGGGTCGGAAATTTTTCTAATTTCCTGGGAAATCGGTACTGGGTCGCGGTCTCCATTTGCCATTGGAGATCAAATTAATGGCACTCCTCGAATTACGGTCGCATTAGAGGAGTATCAAGACCATAAACAAAAACATTCACACACAACAGGCAAGCCAAGCATGGTTTGCGGACATTATATCGTTTGTAAATTCAGGTCTTGATTTACTCTTCTTCTTCTTCTTATTTTTGGTCTGGGATATATTTTTTACGGCCTTTAATCTTGTTCTTGTTCTTCTGAGGTGGACGTCTAACTGTCCATCCATCTATTTGACGGTCTATACCTGGCAGTCTTGATCCATGCTGCTTCTGGTTCATCACTACCTTGAGTACCTTCGCGATTTTTTTGTCGTCCATTCTCTGTACATGCTCGCTCCATTGTCGTCTTCCCTGTTTTCCCCAGCGTACAATATCTTCCGTTTTACATGTTTCCCTAATTATTTAATTTCTTAGTGATTTACCGGATATGTTTCTCAATATTTTCTTTTCATTGGTCCTTAAGTCTTTTAGTTTTAGTTGTAACTGCCCTTGTTTTGGTTGCATACCTCATGATGGGTCTTACGCAAGTCTTGTAAATTCGGACCTTGCTGTGGATGCTCATATTTTTATTTTTTCACATTATTTCCTTCATACAACCCGATATACTATAGATACAGCTTTACTAGTGTGTTTAAATACTTACTTATATCTTATATCTCCATGACTTGAGAATTCTGTACCTAAGTAGCTAAATTGCATAACTTATTCTATAGGCTTATCGTTGACAGTACGTTTGCATCGTAGCGTTTCTTTGGATAATGTGATGCATTTCGTTTTTTCTACATTGATTTTCATGTTGCATATTTCTGCCGTCAGGTGGAATTTGTATAATATACGCGGAAGGTCGTTTTCACTTTCAGACAGTAACACTGCATCGTCGACATAACATATTACTTTAATTTCCCCGGTACCCATTCTGTACCCAGACAGCTTATGGGCTAATCTAGACCAACAATTTATCACACGACCACACCGCGCTAAAGACAGCTGTTATCGCATATCTTACGTACTTGAGATCGACTAATTCAAAGTCATATGGTTAATCTATTTACCTGGAATAAATAGCTGAAATAAAACGCTGGAAAGGAATGTTTTAAATATGAAAATATAAAATTCAACTACCGAATGCAATGCAATAAAGGACCCTTTACAAAAAATCAATACGTGTGAAGGAACGGCTGTTCCTAAGATCAATGAGGCGTGATTTCTAAACGCCAACTAAAATTAATTAGCGGTTATGTTTTACATGAAATATTTATGCCAGCTTAGATTAAAAATTAAAATTATGAGTATAATGTCTCAAAGTTCAGCTGTCTGTAATAATATAAATATAATGGCAAATGTGGTCCGCTACACAATGATGTGCGACTCAAAAATAGTTACATGGTCAAACTTGGGAAAAACCATTAATAGAGCTGTTCAATATTTTTAATTAATATCCAGTTTACGCTGATTAAAAACATATTAGCAGACCACTATTAAAAGCATTTGCATTATTCAACGAAATGTTGATTTCTGATTTGTGATGCATCACATTAGAGCTTCCTTAGTTCAAACCCATCCTTTATAATGCTAAACTTATTTTAATATTCTTATAATTTGCGATTGTTGAGTCTTTTGAGCTATAAGATCAGAAAAAAATCGTAACATTGGACACAATTGAATGTATACGTCATACTAATTTTATTGACAACTTATGTGCAAAATATTTGGTATAGTATGATAACAGGTTTCATTATGCTGCAGGTGTTATCGGTATAAGGCAGTCGATTGATTGAAGGCTATGGAATAGGTTCCAGAAGAGTGACAATTTACGAAGAAGACCTTAACAAAACGTAAAATAATCAGCGAAACGGGTTTATCGTTAATTATGCACTAGGTAGGAGCACTTCTACAGCAAAATGCCATAAAAACGAGTTCCAGCTACTGGAATTCAAATTTCAAATCAATTCACCACTTAAAGTACCAATTAAAATTTTACATTTGAAACATACAATATTCACCGGAATAGTAGACTGATATTCCGTGTTCGGCCAAATAGCCGAAAAGTCCATATAAACATATGCCCTAAACGTAACCGTTAACGAGTTATTGTTTATTTCATAATTTATGTGGCTAAAATTTTAGTTTAACTAATTTCTGAAATACTGATCTGGTTGCCATGATCGCGACTTTTGTTTGGTAACATTTGAACAACATTTTTAACAAATTATTGTTTGTAACTTTTCAGTTTAATACTGCGATACTGAAGTTATTGGCTTCTTTTTTGTGTCCTTAGTCCCGTCGTAATTCACAAGTGATTCACAATGTTATTTTCAAACAAAGAATATCCAGATATTCATTATATTTAGGGTCTGCGTGATGGAAATGCTTTAGCAGGCTATCGCAGAAGATATCCCAATAAAAGACTGCCTACGCGTGCAGTTTTCTTTAATTCACATCGTCAGCTGAGGGAACATGACACTTTCAATGCAAGACATGCAGTCGGCCAAGGAGAATAATAAGAAGTGCTCGCTCACGTCTATATCATCACCAAAAGTTCAAGCTCTTAAGTAATGATTTTGAAGCTCGTTTAAGATTTTGTAATTATGTACAAAGTAATCAAAACCTACCACGTATTTTATGGACCGATGACGCTTCTTTCACACAAGATGGAATCAATAATTATCGTAATTTTCATGAATGGGCTGGAGAAAATCCACATTTACGAAGACGCTCGCATTTTCAACGTAGATTTAATGTTAATATGACAGCTGGTTTTCTTGATGATCGTCTGATTGGACCATTTGAACGGCCGCGCCGTTTTAATGGTGCGAATTACGAATATTTTCTAGAAAACTCTTTACCCTTACTACTGGAAGATGTGCCATTAAATATTGGACGTGCAATGTGGTATCAATACGATGGGGTACCAGCACATCAATATCTTCGTGTTAGAGCTTGGTTTAACGCACATATTCCGGGAAGATGGATTGAAGTAGGAGGGCCCGTAGTATGACCACCGCGATCGCCGGACCTGAGTCAGTTAGATTTTTATCTTTAGGGTCACATGAAATAGATTTTTTATGCAACTGAAGTGTACACCGTAGAAGAATTACACCAAAGAATACAGGAGGCTGCTAAAATTATTAGGAATAATTCAACAACCATATTAAGAACGCGGCGATCGCTTTTGCGACGTGCGGCTTTGTGTATCGAATACAATGGAGATAATTTTAAACATTTCTTGTAAATAAAATAAAAATGAATTAAAGAAAGATAATACACATAAATTATGAAATTAACAATAACTCGTTAATGGTTACGTTTAGGACGTATGTTTATATGGACTTTTCGACTCTAAATAGGTTCTGGAATTCATCTTTGAAATATTGCCGATGCGTTTAGAGACACAACGTATTATATATTACATGTTAAACATAATAATTACAATAGTTTGATAAATGGACCTATTAACTGTATTATCATGTCCGTGATTTTTATTTGTTAGTTAGAATTCTTGGTTTACGTTTTTAAAATTAATTTACATATTTTGCGCATTCTTTAGGTGCTTGGTGTCGAATTTAGCTGACGTACCACCAGGAAGGCTACCACTTACCACCAGTGGTACACGTACTATAATTCAAAACCTCTGCATTAGAGCATTTTAACTGTCGTGTCCTGTCCTCTCTCCTAGTTCCAAATGAGCCTAGATTGCGGTGGTGGAGTTAGAGTGTAGACTCGTTGTAAGGAGCGTGAGGCCGAAGCAGTTGACAAGTTTGAGAAAATTTTCAACGTGACTGATCTCATAGAAGTCCCAACAAGGCTTAATGGTGCGAAGTACATGCAGCAGTAGGTATGGGACCTGGATCTTTCTCCCAGCAGGATAATGCGAGACCTACCACGACCACCCTAACTAAAAACTTCCTGGTGGAACTACACATTTCAGTTACAGACAGTCCAGCTGAGAACCTCGTCTTAATCCGATTGAGCAGTTATGAGATAAGGCTGATCGAAGACGCAGGCCGCCTTGTGCAGCTGCAGAAACTATTAAAGCGTTAACAAGTATGCTCACACAAGAATAGCATAATATTCTGCAGGATTATATCCCATGGTGTATTGGAGGAGGCCGAGAACATGCCAAGCAATTATCTTAGCCCACGGAGGCTGCATATTATCAGTTGTCTTCGACAATGCATAAACAATAACAAATGTTTTGATTTACTTTTATTTTTCTGCAGTTAACCGCATTTTGTCTTCTGGTGAAGTGTTAATCTGTTTACTTTATACATTTTTGTTCTTCTTTGTTGTAGATGACCGTAAAGTTACTAAATTACCTCGTTTTATGCTCATATGTGAATAATCGTAAAAACCGCTGCGAGTTTTATTATTGTACGTTTTATTTTATTTTATTGAGCAGTGTATATTGTGGTTCATGAGAGTTTGTTTTAAGAATCTGCATTGAAAACTTAGAAATTTTAAATTTAAATTAAAAATCATTTAGATTTTATAAATGCTTATTCAATCTTTAGATGCATTAATGGTTTCTATAAGTTGCTACGCTTTTTTTAAATTATGATATGTCGTGCTCCCGGATTGCTTTAAACTATTTAATAGCACTTGCTATTTGTAATTCTAAAACATAAGTACTGAAACCTTACAAACTTATACGGAAACAATCCTAGAAATAAACATATCACGGTATTAAAGAGCTGGCGCTATTTATTGTATTCTCTTTCAAACAGCAATACATACAATTTGAATAGTTAAAGTGAAATCTATTTTCATCTGTAATCACCACTGAAGTAAAAATCTATCTCCTTATTTCCTGATAACACACTGTGTTCCAAATGAGCTTACACATAAGTTGTCATTAAAGCTAGAACGAATCAGGTTAATGTACGAAATTGTGATAGTGGGCACTAAACAATCGACCGATCTGGTTTTACTTTCTTAGTTTAGTTGTTCGAATTGATCTATCAAGTCACTCAATCCGTTAATGCTGTAAGTGTTTTCATTGGATTTATACTGCTGCATTAA
>JABXWE010043159.1:0-15940 GCA_014611495.1 Limonius californicus | reverse complement strand
GCAAGCGTGTTTGCCAAATTTGAAATAAATATTTTTCCATTTGTGGTAATTACAAATAAAATAAAAAAATTAAATTCTAAGGACCGATTACTTCTTACGGAAGAACTTTACCTAGGTATATTAGAATTATTCGGATTATTTTAAGGTAAATAATCTAAGACCAAACGGAGTACTATTCTTTATAAAACACCCTATATATTATGATTTTTATTGGTTAAGGCCTATGGAGGTATTTTGAAGAAATATATTTTTTTTAATTTTTGGCTATTTGGAAGCTCACCATTTTTGACATAATGATTTTAAGCTCAACAAACTTAGGCATACTATCATTGTAATCCTTAACCTTAAATAACAATAACAGGGAGAAAGAGAGGAGGAGAAGAAGCTTAAGAGAGAGGGAGGAAGAGATTGAGCTGGTTTGAAAAAATCACTGGGTTTAATTTAATCCTCTCTACGACATAACAGTTTCAACGCCGCACATGAGTTTCTGCGTTCTAGTATAATAAACCCTAATCTACATAGATCTTCAGTAATAGTAATCAATTGCATTTAAAGTTCTTAAGGTGCAGATGCACACTACATAACCCTGAAGCCGGAAATAATTGTATGGATCTACATTTTATTAGACATCGTCAGAAAATTAAGTGCAACGAAAAAATTGTCTTAAGGGCTCTTCCTTATAATAATAACCTTTAAAAAAATTGTATAGGAAAGAATGGGAATGTGGCGCTCAATTACGAAATTCCTAGACTCTAGACTTCTAGAGAATAGATCACCAAAGTGGTTTGGACGTGTAAAACTCATAGAAGAGGAAAGACGCCGAAAAGAATACTGGAATGGTCACTAAGACGTAAACCAAAAAGAAAAAGATCCAAAATGGCACGGAATCATAAATCAGGCAATGGACGGTAGAGGATTACAGCAGACTGGAACAATCAAAGGTTATGGAAAACAGAAGACGGCAAACTCCTAAACGGGGAAAAGCCTGAGAAGAAGGAGAAGAAATAGGTTTTTAAGGGTGTAAATTTCCAAATGAAGATTTAGCTCCTTCGCCGCTATTTTATTAAAGTTAAGTTGCTTATTTAGAACTTATTTTAATTTAAAACGCACGGCATGCGATTTCGGCGCCCCTCAGTTTTTCTCCCGGAGCCCTCTCCAATACGACCCTGGGTAAAATAAACAGCCTCCACAGCAGAACCTCACAATAACAAAGGCCAACTACCTCTGTCTTATAAAGATTCTATAAAAATTTCTGAATTTGTACCCCAGTCTATATTTAATTTTAAGTAGCACTTGCTTATGTTAACAGCGTTTTCGTCCCGCTACTGGACACCGACCTCTTTTGGTTTCAAGTGCCTTTGTCGTTAGAGGTAGGATGTTGGTAAAGGAGACTATGCACAGCTGATTTATTTTTTTGGGGATTTCACGGTTAACACTATTAGATGCAAAGTAGGAAATTTCTCCTCCTGATTTAAACGAAATTTAAATAATCTAAAAATAACTAGAATACATAGTTTATTTGAATGAGATAGGGGATACGTAAGTATTTATAATAAAACGTTATATATATTTTTATAAAATTAAATAGACCGCATCGCCACACTGATCTAAAAAAATATTTTTTTTCAATATAATCATATTTTTTCCACTAACGGCAATTGCAAAAAGCTGACTGTATTAGTACCTAATTAAATTGTCCACTAGTATAGATCAATAATCACACCAATTTTCTGATACAAAATTATTCAAAATATGAACAAAAGAAGAAGATCATGCGGAATATCTCGGCTAGAACATACACTAAATGTAGAAATCAGAAGACGAACAAAAAGAATATGCACGACTACAGAGAGGATAGAGACAAGACAACTTCTATGATATGGGAATACGATAAGGACGGGAGAGGAGCGATGGCTGAAACGTGCGTTCACTTATACTACAACAAATAGAAGAAGAAGAGGAAGACTCACAATGACATGGAGACGCGGAGTGGGAGCGACAATGAGGAACAGAGCTATTGAGGAAGAGGAATGGAGGGATAGGAGGAGATGGCGATCAAATTCGGGATGCGGCAGAAACTGAAGGACCCCCGCTCATATATACGAGACTTGTTCAACTGAAACCCATCTTTGATCAATTTAGCCTTGAAAACAAATGCAATAATTCAAATAACGTTCGTTAATGTTAGTAGTGTTTGTAAGCAACACATTAATAAGTTTCTGGCGTTCGAATTTGATTGTGACTTTTAAAACTTCGATTTTGAAATGGCGTTGGTTGTTCAATCTCCGTCCAAGTTGGATTAACCAACTGTGAAGGTATGGTGCCGTAAATTAAAGAATAGAAAAGAGGGGACTATGTATGAGCCGAGACCAGGTTCACGGTGTACTGCATTAACAGAAAACTATATGGCATGTGTGGAAGGCCTTATTAGAGAAAATCGTCGAATTTCCATTAGAGAAATTTCAGCAATTGTTGGTGCGAGTGTAGGATCTGTCCATAATATTGTTCGTAATCTGGGTTACAGCAAAGTTTGTTCGCAATGGATTCCTCGTCTCTTGTCTAGTGAAGAAAAATGCTTGCGAATGGGCTTATCTCTGCAACACCTCATAGACGATAGGCAAAATTGTGATGATTATCTTCTGTCAATAGTTGCTGGTGGTGAAACTTGATGCCATTAATACGAGCCATTCAGTAAGTTATTGTCGATGCAGTGGAAACATTCAAGTTCACGACCACCGAAGAAGTTTAACACAACCTTCTGCAGACACAATGATGTTAACATTTTTTTTTCGGCCATGAAGGACGCTTGTTGATAGAGTTTAAGGAACGTGGAGTAAATGTCAATGCAAATCTGTACAGTAAAACTTTGAAAAAGCTTCATCAAGCAATAAGACGGAAACGTCCAGGAAAACTTACGCATGGGGTTATTTTGCTGCACGGCAATGCTAGACCTCATGTTGCTAATATGGTAAACGACATTCTTCAACGATAGAAATGGAGGGTTTTAGAGCATCCACCCTATAGGCCGGATCTATCGCCTTGCGATTTCCATATTTTTGGACCGCGGAAAAAGGGGTTAAACGGTCGGCATTTTGAGTCTGAGGCAGAAGTACAAATAGCTGTGGAAGACTTCTTCAATCAGCAGCCATAAGAACTCTATGAGCAGGGTATACGTTGGTTAGTAAAACAATGGGATAGGTGCCTTAACTGTGATGGTAATTATTTGTAATTGAATAGTTAAATAAATTTTTTATAAAGCAAAGATGGGTTTCAATTGGACACACCTATATTGCTGTCGTTTAAAAGTCATGGTAAAGAAAAATTAACTTATGCCGACCAGCTCAAGCACAAAACAATCTCAGGGTTTCACTCGCGGCCTCGTTTCGTACAAAAAATTGAAAAAAAAACCTTCAACAAAAAAAATCAACAACACGCCCAAATTTTTACTATGTTTTACTGTCACCGAAATTAGTTCTTTTTTAAAACTGCACCAACCTTTTCACAGATGTTACTGTTACTCCACAAGTATACAGACTGCACACCTCTCCTTCAGGCTGGTTCTGCTTTCCGTGCTCTGCCGTCTCCTCCCAACATGTAGTGCTTTTCCATTTTCATTTAACGCCGATTAAAACTCACATTTTATTTTATGATGGTATATTCTCCTTTTTTAATCTTACAATGTTTACGGCATTTCTTCCGTAATCAACAAAAAAACAAAAGTAATCTCCAATTTTAAAAATTTAGTACTCGTTGACCGGCGGGGAAAGATATTATTTTGTCATTGAAACACGTCTTGCCCGTACGGCGATACAAAGGTGAATCACAATTAGCATTTAAGCCCCCCCCCCCCCCATTATGACGTGAATCTGCATAAACTGACGGTCGCGATTAAGGCTGCAACGCTAGAGCCTAAAGCCACAGTTCCCGCAGTCGTCCTAGTGTATTTTCTGTAGACGTCCAGTGGTCTTTAAACTTAAAGGTCAAGTAGAAATCACGGTGGCACCCAAGCGACAGCTACTTTATACATAATTTCTCATATACAAATGTACAATTCAAATATAAAAATAACTAAGTTCAAAAAATTAGGGTAGACACAGCCTTGCAGCCTCAGTGGACGCTTCGCCACTGATCACTACACATTAGGTTTGTTTTATAATGACGTCTAAAAACGGAAGTTTTATTTGATATAATATTACAATAATTTAATTTATTAGATAGTTAATAAATAATTCAGTATCAAATGCGAGACCAAGTCGATGCTTTTGTCCTTCGCGATGTGGCTCCCGGTAAGAACCTGACAAGTGACGAATCAAATTCAGATCGCGCATGGAGACCTATTCAAGATTCATCTTATTCAATTCACTTGTTCACCAAATTCTATTTCAAAGAGTCTTTCGTTTAGTCGTAGTCGTCGAGTCATCGAGTTGTTCCCATTCAGACTGTGTATTCTCTATATTGAATCAGAAAAGAATTAGTTCTTTTACAAAGATTCAATTCATTCGATTCAGTGGATTAGTTCGTTATTCTTAAACGAATCATTCGCGAACAACACATCTTTACTGCTCGACGTTAAGGTAAAATCACGGAGGATCTACAGTTTTACATCGAATCTAAACCACATAAATTCGGTGCTTATGTTCGATTCTTAAGTATTACCAAGCAACGTAAGTGCTGCAACCCAACATACACATTCCACAATCCAGTTAGTAAACGTGGATTCTTCTATAGTGCCAAAAACCTTTTCTAGCACTTAGTACATAGTGGAAATAAGCTATTCCATTTATATTAATATTCAAAATATTGTTCTTGAAACTTCAATACCACTTAAAAGATATAAATTGAGAGAGGTCAAGCTTGTGTACATTAATGTTTATTATTTTATTTCACCTTCCTTGAGATTATCCTCTATTTAATTGGGATTTTAAAGCCAGCTTCTGTCGTTAACTGCTTTGAAATTGATGAAAAGGACAACAAATATATTAGAAAATGGAGATAAATGCCGAAAACCGAATTCTCTTCTCTCGCAAGGATATTTTCGAGAGATTACATTAACAGAAATATACAAATAATTGTACAATTCCAAACACATTACTTACCCTTCAAATTTGTTTTATTTGCTACAGATATACGTGGTTTGGGTTTCTGAAAAGAAAGCTACCGGAATTTCTTTGTTTGGCTTTGTTGCACTTTATAAGATTGAGGCCCCGAAAGGGGTGCCATTGAAATTGAATTACCGTTTATATACTTGGCACCGTTTGAAGAGACTTGTTTTAAATTTAGTGAACACGTTCAAATAAATCTCAGCATTTGTATCAACATTTTTTTAACAATGATTGTTGAAAATACTGCAAAGAATTAATCACAATCATAAGTCAAAAATTAAAATCTTCATCTACGATAAACCACAACATTTACTGTAAAATAAGAAAATTCGGTTGTATGGTTGTAGGTATTACTGGAAGGCAATCTGGTAAAACTTATCATTTCTACAACAACCTTCGTCGGAAACATATCGTTGGGATGGACACGTACATGAAAACAATAAACATTTACATGATTAGTTACCAGTTACGCATACGATAAAGTATTTATAAAGTAAACAACTAATTTACATTTTTAAAATAAAAAGTCAAATTAAACTGAAAAAGATACATTCATGTGGATGACAACAATATTGTTATTGTTATGTTATTTTAACGCGCAATTTTGAAACCTACACCAACGAGCCATGAGAAGCCTAGCGGTCGAAGGGCACCGACCCCCAGGTTTCGATGTAATTTCGATGGGTGAACGATGTACCACACTGGAAAATATCATAAGGTAAAACTGTAGCCCCCGACGAGAACCATAACCCACGACCTTAATTTAAAAAGCCAATTGTATGAAATTTAAGTTTTCAATTCCCAGTACCGGAAAATCGGATTTTTAACGGCCGTTCTAACTCGCAAGGTAAATCTTCTCTGGAGTAGAAGTGTTTACACTTCTCGTGGTTCGGAGCCCACGTTAAGCTGCAGGTCCTCTATGTCTGTTGCACTCTAAACACGTAACACAGGCATAGGAGAGAAGTTCACTACGTCTCGTAAGAGATAAAACTCTCGAAGAAGAAGAAGTTTTCATTACAATAACATTTTGGAACTTCTGCAACCAATTATAACTGTCTTCGATGTTCCATATATATCTTTAAATGTGTGACGCTGTTGATCTAATACGAAAATGTGCGTTATTACAAAAATTGTATACCAAGCATCCCTTTCTGTCGAATGGAGAAGCGACCAGAAGTAGTTTAAGATAAGCCATCAAATTTGTTTTGTAGCGGTTTATTAAACACCTAAACACACTCGCAGTTGATACGATAATAACTCAAGAAACTAGTATAATTTAGAGGATAATTGTATGTAAGGCAGCTTTACACGCAGGAAAAATTTCTAAAATCAAAAACTCAAAAGAGTTTGTCAAAATTCCAGCAAGCTGTGAAATTGTAAGAGCTAGATGGCGTGATTTGATATGAAAAGAACTTGATATTTATTAGTAAAAAATATTATCTTGTATCAGTAGTAAGTAGGATTGATTTGAGACGGTGGTTTAACTAAATAAACTTTGGAAAACCCCTTCTTCTTCTTCTTCTATATTAGCCCGTCGACATCCCTTACCACCACGATATTTCATCATCATCATCGTTGGCACTACAAACCTGGGTGAGCCTTGGCCTCCTCAAGGATTCTCCGCCATCTATCTCTATCTTGGGCTTTATTCTTCCAGTTGGTTATGCTTCTCAGATCTTTTTCTACCCCGTCTATCCATCGTAATTTAGATCTACCTCTTCCTCGATTTCCATCTAGCTCTGCCCTTAGTACACGTTTTGTGGGCCTTCCTTCGTCCATTCTCATTACGTGTCCTGCCCATCTAGTTCATGGTTGTATCGTTTTCTCCATGCTTGGTTTTCTTGAACAGGTCCAGATATTCTTCTTAGCACTACGATATTTAGAACGCCTAAATACGGATTTCTGCAACTAAGCTGCCATATTCAGTAGGAACTGGAACTAACTGAAATCGCTCGGCTTAGAAATACGTCTGGAGATAAGTCCTTCACCAAGCCAACATTTAAAGTTCAATACTAATAATCTAACAAACAGAGGTTTAAATACTAAATTCCCGTTAAGGTTCGTTACGCCTAACCGGTTAAGGAATTATTTTTAAAAAATGAATTAAATCTGAGTTAGGAATTGACCCCTTATCCAAATTTATAGGATCCCCCCGCCCCCTATTTTTTAAAATATGAATGCTCTCATAGCAATTCAATACTTTTGTGAAGACCTTTAACAATTTAAAATTTTCTAGTTTTATACCGTGTCTTGTGTCGTAAATATGTTGGGCAACACTTGTTCATCAAACCTATGAGATTTGAAATTAACTACATGTTCTTTAAACCTAATCTCAATATTACATTTAGTTTGCCCAATCTATTTTCCATTACAGTGAGAGCAGTCAATTTCGTAAATCTTCGACTTTTCCATAGTTTTCACTTTGTCTGTAGGGTTTCCCAACAAGGTCCGAATGTTGTTATTTGAACAAAATACAATTTTGAAATAGATTTGCTTGCACATTTTAAAAAGGCCTTTGGTTAAGGGATGGCTGAATGATCGATGTTGTTTGTAGTAGTATCGAAAGCGGCAAAGTATCATCCACCGCTTAGTTGCCGAAATACGTATTTAGGTGTTCTAAATATCGTGGTGGTTAGGGAAATCCAAAGTGATCAGTTGTTACTCAATAATAACTCCTTTCTCTCTGATTATCAAATATCCTAAAGACAAATTTCCAAACCCCTTTAAGATTTCAGAAACTGGTGGACGCATTAGGAATATTTTTACGTCTCAATATAGCTTATTTTTGTTTAAATTTCATACGAAACATGAAGCGTAGCTCCCGGTGTAGTTAGTAATTTATTCATGTCTGATCTGGTATTTGTTCAGATTTCTTAAGTGATATTGTTTGGCTACATATTTTGATTCTGGCAACAAATGTTTAAAAGAACACTATAAAGAATTCTGGACAAAGCGGCAAACCCCAGAAAATACTCCTGGTAAATGGTCCACATAGAAAAACCTGAAAATGGATATTTATTTATTTGTATTATATTAGAAATTTAATATATGTCATACAACATTACCTTAACAAACCACTAAAACAGAAGTATGAAACACAATTTCTGTCCTTCTTGTTCTTGTTTCAGGGTATGTTTGTAGAAATAGTGTAATTTGAAGAATTCTTTCTGCAGCCTTGTTTCAAGGTATTTGAGCATTTTTCACTGGACTATTTTGTCTTCAGAATTCCTTCTACTGCTCTTATCATACTCCTAATGTTTTGATACAAAATAAATATCTATTGCATTTTATGTAATCTTAATCAAAATTATACCTTCAAAATTTTCAAATAAGAATAATGCAGCTGAAATACAAATAGTCAATTACGTCAATGGTGTGTATATTTGTATTCTATTGTAACCAATCATATTTTTATAATCAGTAATGAGCTTATATGCGCATTAATGAGTTACCGGTATGCGTTGACGTTAATAGAATTCATCAGCTTACTTGATCCTTTGTTTTAAACATCCGTTACATGCAATTAATTCCTTTGCAGCAAATGTTTCGTGAATAAACATAATCGGTAGGTTATAAAGAAAATAAGGACATCGATGGGGCAGTGCGAATACACGCTGCCAGTCGAGGTCACAGTGAATTGCGGTTCGATCGCCCGCATGGTCAAACCCCGGCTGAGGCGACTGCGGTATTTGACTTAGTTAAGTTTAGGGTGCATGTTGCGTGAATGGTTAGTATGTAAGGCTCCCTGAAGTAATGCGAACGCGGTTCCGGGGAGGGAGCGGTAGTATGCATGAATGAAAAAAACAGTTATAAAGAAAACTAATGCCGATACATTAACACAGTTTTATCCATTAAAATCAAGTGCATTTGTACTCATTTACTGTCAATAATTTTATATTTCGATGTGATTAAAATAATTTCTCTATATTCCTGAGAGACCCGTGCTAATGAATTGGTATATATTAACACAGTAATCGGTCTCACTGACTTCCCTTTCAATAGTTCTCCCTTTTCGTTTGAACAATGGGACATACTGTCATAATGAATGCTACCACCAGAGCTTTGAATTTATCGGTTAATTTACGAGAAGTTGTCACACAGAGACGAGAAGATTGTCAAACTCGACAAGCAATAAAATCCTTTGTCGAATTAGCACGTTTTGAGTCCATATGTCGAATATTTGATTTAAGGAGGTGATACTGCTGTCTTTCAAAAATTTAGCGAGAGAGCACAAAAAATTGAAATTGGGCAGACAACAAAAAAAAACACTATTTTTGCTCAACGTGAAAGAACACGAATTAGTAAACCAATTAATGGGATGGTCTCTCTACTATATGGATTGGCAATATTATGATCCTTTTTCGACACTGTTCGTTAGGAATTATAGTATCGTCCAGTAGAATGATTTAATTTCATTTACATACAGCTTTAAGGGAGAATTCCATACCTCAGTACGTAGGCCTTAGTAAATACAATTATTCTCGCTTAATATTCCACAAACTGATCTATAAAGCCATTTCTTTATGAATGTTTATTACAGGTACCTACAAGCGAGATATTTTTTAAGAAACACTGTGAGTGAGTGGCCGGTGAAAACATTTCAAGTGAAGACCATTTGTCTATTTTTGTTGCTGTGTTAATAGAAATAATAGTACAGAAGCTTCTTGTAGAACAACTTTTTAAGAAAAACACATTGCCTAACGCTGTCTTGGCGTATGATGCATATAAATATACAATTATTTATTATATTGGGACCTGCGCCTACGAATGGTCACTACATTCACAACTGCATAGTTTTCAATACAATAAGTTGCAGCTAACGCAATTTCTTTCTATTTGTGATATTCCATAGATGAGGTCTCATTTATATACAGGGTGTCCCGCAATAGGATGTACATAGCTTCAGTACGTGTTCCTGGCCTCTTTATAAGCCGGAAACTTCCAATAAACATATGGCGTAAAATTAATCATTACAAAGTTATTCACATTTGAATGTTACCATTACATTCAAAGATCATAAACAAAAAATGCATTAGAAGGCTTTGAAAATAAATGTAAGTGTTGTGTTTATTATCTATCATAAAATAAGTATGGCAACGTTTTCTAATGAAGAATGCGCCGATATGCGTTACATTTACGGGCTTTGTGACGGAAATGCACATGCAACAATTCAAGCATATCGTCGCCGATTTCCTGGCCGCAGATTACCAGAGAGCCGAGTTTTCATCAATGTGCATTGTACTATTAGACAAAACTAGTAAAGTACCACAATCAAAACGTGAACGACCCCTGAGGAGAAACGTTGATTTAGAGGAAAATATTCTCAATAGAATTGGAAGAAGTCCCACTACTAGCGTTAAACGGCTAGCTAACCAAATCGGTACTAACCGAATGCAAATATGGAAAACCATTCACGATTTTGGTTTATATCCGTATCATGTACAAACAGTACAGGCTCTTTTACCAAATGATTACATTGCACGTGAACAGTTCTGTCATTGGTTATTGAAAAATCAGCGGTTGCACACAAAAATTATTTTTACGGACGAGGCCTCATTCACCCGTGATGGAATAACAAACACAAGAAATTCACATATTTGGGTGCTACAAAACCCACATGCATCCACGGAGTCACATTTCCAGCACCGTTTTTCTATTAATGTCTGGTGTGCTATCATCAGGAACAAAATGATTGAGCCGTGTGTATTTGAAGGTCGTTTGAATACAACACATTACCTCCGCTTTCTGCAAGACAAACTACCAGTGTTGTTAGAAGATTTGGTAGTAGTAGATTAGTACCACTAAATATCTGAACAGATATGTGGATACAGCAAGATGGCACCTCCACATTTTGGCAGGGCGGTAACTGCATTTCTAAACGAAAACTTTGAAAACCGTTGGATAGAACATCAGGATCCCGTTATTTGGCCACCCAGGTCACCGGTACTAATGCCGTTAGATTACTATCTGTGGGGCCGTATGAAGTCCTTGGTGTATGCGGTAAAGTCAAACACTATAGATAGAGATAAGTTGCTGGATCGAATAATTGATGCTTCCAATATCATCAAAAACGATCCCGACTCTATTATGAGAGTGAAAGACCTCATTTAAATTGAGCCACTCTGTCTGGATTAGAGTCATACTTTAATTGCCGCTTCATGTGAATTAAAATTCTATTTTAATTGCCATCTTCTTATGTCGATTACAGTTTTCGTTATTTTTCTTTAAGATTGAGTTATGGAGGCCAATTCCTCAAAGTCTTGAAGATTCCCTTTGTAAGCCGAAATTGCCGATTCATGTTTTGTCTGCACCTGACCCTGGACGCTTTCTGCGAATTTACGTTTCAGACCTTTCCAGAACTATTTCAGCATATTTCTCCATATGGTGTAATATTTCTGACCAACGAAGGTTTACGTAGCGTTTAGCTCTTGAGTCAGCCTTCCATCTTCGCCGACTCCAGTCTAACCAAATTCCATCTACGGGGGCCGTCAAGAAAAGTAAAGTAGGCGCTAGACTCTTGAAACGAAACGACGTCCTTTTTTACCTGATAACGGGTGCTTCGCAGCTCCTCTGCTAAATCGAGTTTTACCGTATCATAGTTTTGCCCTCGGCAAAAACAGAATCTCGACGAAGTCGGATCTGAATAAATATTAGCAGTATTGGCCTTGGATTCAGAGCAATTAAGTGTAATTGTTCTTTCGATTCATTCCTATACAAGCGAATTGAACCCGTGAAAGTTGTGCTTTGTTGTTCCAATCGTTTGAACCCTTAGTGGAAGTAATCTAATTCCCAGGGGCATACCAACGGATGCTTCGTCTCAGAGTTCTCTGAAGAAGTCGTCTACCTTTTTTTTCCCCGGACCGGAAAGTACCCCAGACTGTACCTGCATCTGGAAAACAACCCCCAGAATTGTGCCTGCCTTCGCCGGAATTCCAGGTAGAGAACCTAGTTTTTTTTGTGTGATGAAAAAAGAAAAAAAACCTTCTACGCGTAAACTTGCAAAATTCTAAGCGATTGAACCTTTTTTTGTTTGTAACAAGAAGCGATCTTCAGTCGCCGATAGTTTTTTTTTGTATTACTAAATGTAAAGATTAATTATATATATTGTGCTATTCGTGTAAGCTCCGACGCCACTGGCCACGTAGTCGTTTGAACAATTTACGTGCGCCAACGACGGCGAGTACCTCGGCTTGAGCGCTCAAATTAACTATTTGTAATATAGAGCTATTAAATTACCATTTACCGTTATTTTTGTATTGTCATTTCCAGTCGTTTAATTATATGTGTTTCAAAATTCATTACATCCTTTATTATTTTGTATCTGTATTTGTGTGTGCATGAATTTTGCAAGTTTTCTAAACAGGAGGGAGGCACAATAAAGGTGAGTTCGATTCCCGTAAGCTGTCGGCTTCTCGGCCTTCCACGAGAACCTACAACCAGCTGTGATTTGGAAGGTGGCGCCCGCTAATTTGAACCTACTCTGTACACAACCAGGAAGATTTCCTCCCGTAAGCGATTTCCGCGAACCGCCCCTACCCCTCTGAGGTAAGCTGCAGGCCTTTTTCCACCTATCCTATTGCGGGTCGACGAAAAAGCTTGTTTGGCCCGTAACAAAGGTACATTCATAATGCAGAATGGGATTTAATAGAACACGCGTAAAAACTCTCAATGAGCTATTGAAGAAGGTATAAGGCTCGTGGTATAAAGTAAATTATAATACTTCTGCAGGTATAGATGTAATAATAGGACAAAGAACTGGAAAATTCTTAATTTAAGGAATTAGAAATAAGTATTGTTGCGTGTGTTCTCGTGCTAAAACAAAAAATTGCGATCCTGCAATTCAGATATGCTTTGTGAATTGGGATAAACACTATACTGTTTTGAAAGCAGACATAATTTAAAATATCTGTACCCGATGATAGTGATAGCAGAACCCCAACCTTATGGCATAGCATAGCACAGATTAGTTTATAATATCAAATGCTGCAATGGTATACATGGTATCTGTGTTTGACAATTATTTTTCTACAATATTTTTCGTAGTCCCGCGCTGGCTGTATTTGTATTATTCTATTTACTGGCAAGCAGGTTTTTCTATTATTATTTTTTATTAACACAGCAAAAAAATAGAAAACTGGCATACATTTTTTCGCTTGTAAGTACCTATAAAAAACATTCATAAACACGTGTATGTTTTTAGATTTTTGTTTTCTGCAATATTGAACGAGAAAAATTATATTTACGTAAGCCTACATACACAGGCGCCGCATTACCCCTTTAATTAACCAAAGAATATTCGAAGGTAGAGTCAGTTTTATTATCTTATGTCACAATGATTGGGGTATTCAATGCATAGATTGTTTTGTTTGTTAGTGTTTAATATTGTTTATATATGAGCATTACTGCGTACTGCATTTCCATAGGCTGTAAAGCGTACGCATAAAATAGTCACTGAAAAACATTAGGTGTGAGCAATTTTATCAAGCTAACAGTACCTAGTAACGAGTAATTTGCTAAGTATTACTATTTTTAGTACCCTAAGTAGCAGAAAACAAATTCACCATCAACAGCAATAAAATAAAAAGAAACATCGAAATTTTGTTTGCGGAAGTGCCCTAAGAGACATTTTAATAAAACACTACGCTGGATATTCAGTGAAAAGCGGGGTGAACACGAGCTGTTAAACTCAAGGGCTATCATTGCAATTTAGATCAGATTAGGGTGAAGGGGCGTTTAATATAGAAACCCTTCGTTGTATACACCCGCCACTACGCTAATATATTTGACAAATAGATATTTGTTATTGGGTTGGGGTGCCGAGGCACCTGAATCACATCAAATTAAATGCCCTTTGACCAATATGCGCATTATTTCGAGTATTATTGCTTACGTAATGCATGCGTATAAATCAATATATTTGATGGATTTCATTTTATTGTACTTATATAGCAAGAAACGTTAATTTTGTACGGTTAAACATATCATGAAGATGAAGAAAAATTAAGCATTAACTCAAGCATGTTGATTTTTAAAAAATACCCGTATTTTAATAAACGATGGTAGAAAACATACTGTTTTGGTCGCCCGTAATCTTAAACCGGTATACGCAGCTGAATTAGAGAGTATAGAAAAACGTTTTGCAAGGTCAGCGATTGTAATAAATTCTTCTTCTTTATTTCGCGTTACTTATTTCTTCCACCTTATGTATGCTGCATATGAACTACCCCAGAGAAGCATTTTTTTTCATCCAGTTTCGCTGCATACAGAATGTTGGCAGAAAATTAAACCATAATAACTTTGGGTCAATGGAATGTAATTCCTCGAGGTCTGCATTTTTTAACTGCTTGACGAAAATGTCTTTATACCAAAAAGTCTTTCATCGGTGGAAATGGATGGAAGGCGTATGGGCTATATTAAGTCAACTAGGTTGATATACGAATAGGTAACGCACCTTGTATGCGCGACGTTTATATATCTTGTCAAAACGCAGCATTAGTACGAGTCTTCACACTGTCAAGTGCGAGTAAAGGACGGAAGTCAGCTACCAGCTCTCGACCTGAGTGTTACGCAGATTTAAAATCACCCTCGGACGTCCGAATCAGTGTAATTTACCAATAGGTAATTACTTTCGCTTTGTGCGGTATCATTTATGGTACGTCCGGAAAAGGGGAATAATATTCGGTTTCCCATAAATCTCGAAAATATCGCTTAAGGTACCGATTTGGGAAATTTCGTTGTATGATGCAATATTGAAAAATATGCCAAAAGCAAGCGGTTTCGAGAGAAGCAACTGTAAAAACTCCAGCACTACACTCAGGGACTGATTCAGGCTTTACAACCCTCCTGGAGGGCGAATTTTTCATCGAAAAGGATAAATTTTCAAAACCTTTGTTAGCTACGCTTCACTTGTTCCATTCAGTTTACCGAGGGGGAGGCCCACCTGAGACGACGCCGTTCATTGTGTAATCCTGTTAAATCGGTTTATAACGTTGTATGTTTTATTCGAAGAACTTTACCGATATAAGAAATTACTGCGTGTACAAGGCCTTTTTGCATATGACCTCGTTGGAGTAGTGCGGATACGCCTTGCCACTCGAGGTCACAGCGATATTTTTCAGGTATTATCTTTAAATTTAATTGTTTTGGGTTTGTGTGATTGATTTGTTGATTGTTGCGCCCTTTTGTTTATGGGTCTAGTAAATTCACACTTTTTTATTAGGAACAATTGCGTGAAAAGGTAAGTTCCATCACGCCTAACTTTCGAATTGGCCGTTCAAAGTAACGTGGAGCTTGATCAGTAGCGGATCTAGTAATATTCCCGTTGCCAACACGTTGGCGCCTTTATTTATTACGACTTTATCCCGAACTTGATCAGATTCTCCTCTGAACTACGCTAGGGCAAACCATCGTTTATACAGGGTGTCCAAAATGTGATGGTATACCATTGCTATCTCGGAAACGGTTATAGATGGAATAGGGCATCAAATGTTCAAAAGTTGCGTAATTACATGGCTTTTAATATGACATTTGAAGATTGCAAAAAAAATCAGCGGTTCTCAAAATATTTGAAAAAAACTGAAAATTGGTCAAAATTTAAAATCGCTATAACTTTTTTATTTAAAGGAATTTTAAAAAACTGAAAGGTTTACATGAGAAGATACACAATTACCTACATTTTCATCCAATCTGTGTATTTTTACGCCTACTAGATTTTCAGATACGGCCACTATCTTTTGTTTTCCTATGGCCGCCATATTAGATTTTTGCATGAAGAATGGAAAAAATCCAACGATTCAACAATGTATCATACATGTACTTTAGCTAAAGGTAAACCCATT